>JAVJIF010012588.1:0-167803 GCA_038442645.1 Agave tequilana | reverse complement strand
TAAGCCTCCAATGGGAAAAGCGGTTCGAGCTGCGCGAGCCACCTACCGAAGACAAAGTGATCCAAGTCAACTTGGGCAGTCAAGATCACCCAAGCCTATTTTTATAAGTGAAAGCTTATCACTTATCGAAAAGGAAGAATTGATAATGCTCGTAAAAGAGTATATAGATGTCTTCGCCTGGAGCTATGAAGACATGCCTGGACTCGATCCACAGGTCGCTATGCACCGTCTAAACATCAAGCCCGACGTTAAGCCAGTCAAGCAACAACAACGTCGGTTCCGCCCAAACATCATGGAGGCTATTGAAGCCGAAGTTCATAAGCTCATTGCTTGTGGCTTCATCCGGGAGGAACAACATCCAGATTGGGTGGCTAACATAGTCCCCGTCCTTAAGAAGAAACGGCAAAATACGGATCTGCATCGACTACCGTGATCTCAATGCGGCCTGCCCCAAAGATGAATTTCCACTGCTCATCACCGATGTCATGATTGACAACACATGCGGGTTCGAGGGATGTCTTTCATGGACGGCTTCTCGGGGTACAACCAGATCAAGATGTATCCTGATGACGAGAAGCATACTTCTTTCCGAACCCCTCTGGGGGTATACTGCTACACTGTAATGCCCTTCGGATTGAAGAACGCCGGGGCAACCTACCAGCGGGCAATGAGCATGATCTCCCGCGATCATCCCGGAAGACGGTGGAGTGCTATGTTGACGACATTGCTGTCAAAAGTCGCCGCAAAGATGAACATCTTCGCGATCTGAGGACGATGTTCAATATAATGCGGGCTCATCAGTTGAAAATGAACCCGACAAAATCCTTTTATGAAGACATTAAGAGGTATCTCACAAAACCTCCAGTCTGGTGGCCCCTACATCAGGGAAACTATTCTTGCTTTATGTGAAAGCCCTGGATTATTCCCTCGGCGCCCTCCTCGCTCAGAAGGACGACAATGGCCATGAGCAGGCCATTTACTATCTGAGTAGAACTCTCATAGGAGCGGAATCTCGCTACAATCCTATTGAAAAGAGTGTTTAGCTCTCGTCTTCGCTGACCAGAAGACACGACATTATTTGGTTGGCCAAACCATACATGTCATCTCCAGGGTAAACCCTTTACGTCTTCTCATGACAAAGCCAGGGTCGTTGAACTCAAGGTTGGCTAAATGGGCACTGCTATTATCCCAATATGACATAACCTTTACCCCTCAAAAGGCGGTTAAAGGCCAGGCCCTTGCAGAGTTCTTAGCTGCTCATCCAGTTCCAGAACATTCAAAACTTCACGAAGACATCCCTGATGAAGTCTTCGAGTCTAATGCAACCTCAGCAGAGGAAGTGTGGCAGATGTTCTTTGACGGAGCATCGCGGATGGGCCCCAAAGGAAAGATTATTGCCGGAGTGGGGGTTGTGTTCATCTCCCCACAAGATTATCCTTCCCAGGGCGTTCTCCTTGACAGAGTCATGCTCTAATAATGTGGCGGAATACAATGCTCTGCTCATGGCCTCCAGCTCGCCCACGGAATGGGGGGGTACGCTATCTTGAAGCTTATGGCGATTCAAAGCTGATCATTAGCAGGTAAAAGGCGAATATGAAGTCCGCCATGAGGACTTGGTGCCTTACTATCATACAGCCATCGAATTGGCTAGCTTATTTGAAGGCTTCTACATCGGGCATGTGTCTCGATCTCAGAATACCAAGGCGGATGCTCTCGCTGCATTAGCGACAACGCTAGCCTTACCGGCCGACACCGAGTATCACCTCACAGTCGCAACCCGGCATCTCGTATGCTCCAAGTATATGCTAAAGATCCAAGAAGTCCATAATACCTCCGTGGATCTTGAGCTGAGGGATTGGCGCTTCCCTCTCATTGACTATGCTCTGCACGATCTGCTCCCGGATGATCCCAAAGAAGCGGCGTCCATCAGACGAAGGTCGCCCCGCTTCTACTATGATCCCATTTGAAGACACTTTACCGTCGTTCTTATGATGGTATCCTTCTCCGTTGCCTTTCTCATTCAGAGGCACAAGAAGTGCTTAAAGAAGCACATGATGGCATTTGCGGAGCTCACCAGCCGGGTCCAAAGCTTAAAGATAGGCTGCACAGACTTGGGTACTACTGGCCGACCATGATGGCCGATACCACCCAGTATGCACGAAGGTGTAAGGCGTGCCAGGTCCATGCAGACTTCATACACCAACCTTCGGAGTTGCTCCACCCTGCTGTTGCTTCATGGCCATTTGAAGCGTGGGGAACTGATGTCGTAGGGCCAATCAGTCCCTCTTCGGCAAGAGGTCACCGGTTTATCCTGGCAATAACCGATTACTTCTCAAAATGGGCAGAGGCTATACCATTGGCCGAAGTCAAAACCTCCCATCTGGTTAGCTTCATCAAACACCAGGTCATCCATCGATTTGGTGTACCCAGACGGATCATCCATGACAATGGTCCCCAGTTCGTAAGCCAAGGGTTCTATCGGTTCTGCGATAAATACCGAATTCAGAATGTGGCTTCAACCGCCTACAATCCTGCCGCCAACGGCTTGGCAGAGGCATTCAACAAGACAATCATCAAGCTGCTCAAGAAGTTCGTCTCCTCGAATAAGCGAGATTGGGACGAAAAGCTCGGTGAATGCCTTTGGGCCTACCGGACTACGGTGCGGACACCGACAGGCAATACGCCTTTTTCCCTGGTATATGGGTGCGAAGCAGTTATCCCATGGAAATCCAGGTGCCATCATTACGGGTAGCCCTGACTACTAAAATGACATCAGAAGACAATGATCGCCTGTGTCTTCAAGAGCTCGAAGCCCTGGACGAGAAGCGGCTGCAAGCTCAGCAACACATCGAGCTATATCAGGCTCGGATGTCAAAAGCTTCAATAAGAAAGTCAAGCAGAGAGTCTTCCACAAAGGAGACCTAGTCTTAGCCGTCAGATGACCGATGATTATGACGCACAAGACCAAAGGCAAATTTCAGCCTAAATGGAAGGACCGTTTGTGATAGAGACAGTCTATTCAACGGAGCATACCGCCTTACGACTGCAGATGGCGACCTCCTCATGATGCCGATCAATGGCAAGTTCTTAAAAAAGTACTATCCTTAATCAAGGATCCTGCTCTCGATCAAGTTAACATTACACCTCTGATCGAGATCCGCGCGTCCGGAATGCGCACAAAGAGAGCCTCTCTCTTTCTCCAAGCATATCAAACCTGTTGATAGCTGGGGGTTTGCTTAAAATCCCAAGGGACCTGCTCCCACTTGATTTCCTCTCCAGAATCACCTACCAATTCTCATCCATAGAATGGTAGGACCACATATAGTCCGCTGTTACGTTAACATTAAACCTATGACAGCAGTCCCCTCATTTCTCCTCATGAGAGCGAGACCTCCAAAGTCACTTACCAATTCTCATCCATAGAATGGTAGGACCATACATATTCCGCTGTTACGTTAACATTAAACCTATGACAGTGATTCCCTCGTTTCTCCCCGTGAAAACGAGACTCTTCCCAAACTCCATTACAATATTGGACTTAGTGGCGTCTCAATTGGTTACGTCATCGCGACCTCTGAACCAGCAGACAGCTAAGTCTCAATCCCGAGCCCTGTTGACATTTACAAAAGACAGGTCTCGATACTCGTTGACATTTACAAAAGACGAGTATCACCTATTGATTGAGCTTGGTGGCTTCTCAACCAGTTACGTCATTGCGACCTCTGAACTGGCAGATAGCCAAGTTTCATCTACCATTGAGCTTAGTGGCGTCTCAATTGGTTATGTCATTGCGACCTCTGAACCAGCAGACAGCTAAGTCTCAATCCCGAGCCCTGTTGACATTTACAAAAGACAGGTCTCGATACTCGTTGACATTTACAAAAGACGAGTATCACCTATTGATTGAAGCTTGGTGGCTTCTCAACCAGTTACGTCATTGCGACCTCTGAACTGGCAGATAGCCAAGTTTCATCTACCATTGAGCTTAGTGGCGTCTCAATTGGTTATGTCATTGCGACCTCTGAACCAGCAGACAGCTAAGTCTCAATCCCGAGCCCTGTTGACATTTACAAAAGACAGGTCTCGATACTCGTTGACATTTACAAAAGACGAGTATCACCTATTGATTGAAGCTTGGTGGCTTCTCAACCAGTTACGTCATTGCGACCTCTGAACTGGCAGATAGCCAAGCCTCATCTATCATTGAGATTAGTGGCGTCTCAATTGGTTATGTCATTGCGACCTCTGAACCAGCTGATAGCTAAGTCTCAATCTCGATGCTTGCTGACATTTACAAAAGGCAAGTATCTCCCTTCCTTTTAAGCCCCGCAAAGGGCTAACCTCGAGACTGACAACGTCCCATTCGGCTATGTTACTGCAACCTCTGAACCAACAGACAGTCATGTCTCATTATCTAAACAACAGACGACAAAAGAAAAATTTTTTATTAATCCAGAAGGATAAGATACATGGAAGAAGCCTATAGGCGTACATGATAAGATCGGATCCGATCTCCGAGCGAAGCTAGCCGCGCCCTCCTGTCATCTTCAGCCTGGGCCAGCGCCTGTGATCTTAGCTTCGCCTCATCGAAGTCCACCGCCTGAGCCAGACGAGCCTCGGTCTCCACCAAAGTCGCCCTCTGTGATGACTTCCGCTCCGCCAGTTCCTCACTTCGAGCCCTGAGTTGCTTAAGCCGCGCAGACTCTTCATGACGCATCTGTGTAGCCTTCGACAAGAGGAGATTTGCCTTTCGGATCATCTCTTCAGCCCGCTTAATCTTATCTTCAGCGTCAAGAAGAGCACTGTTGGAAGCATCAGTTGCACTCCCAACCTCTGCTTCCTCTGCCTCCAAGGACCTCAAGTCAGAGGAGATAGCCTCAACAGCCTCTTGAGCAGCGAGCTGAGCCTCGCGCTTCTGGGCGACAAGACGTGCGAGCCGTTCATCAACCAAAGACGCTGCGTCGGAACGATGGAAATGGCGCCATTCCTCCACGTCCTTCTCAAGGTCATCTACCAGGAGCTCCAGAGCAGTAGCTTGATGGTACCCCTCAAAGTCCCGAATACATTCAATGCCACGGGAGAGAACCATCTTCAGCTTCGAAAATGGCACAGGCGAGCCCTTCAAGACTAAACCGATAGTCTGCTCCAAACTATTATAGAAGCTGTCGACCTGATTACCGATAAAGTCATTCTCAGCTTCATCAACCCTTGAGACAACCTCGGAGCAATCTACCAACCTAGTCGACACCACCGCGGAAGAAGAAGCGGGAACATCGACTGCAGCAGGGCAAGCCAAAGGTGACCTCGGCGGAGTCCTCAGCGACACCAGCACGCCAGCCACCGCGGAGGTAGGACTGGCAGCCACCTCCTGAGCAGCAGGCTCAACTACCAGCGTCGGGGAGGTAGGGCTCACAATCACCCTCAGTGCCGTATTCGGCAAAACAGTCTGCACCTCACTCGTTGATGTGACTGGAAGTGAGGGTACCTCCGGGATTGCCGCCTCTTCAACCTCAGGGCCCTCCGCTGATTTGGGCTGATAAAAAGGCAGGTCGCCATACAGCGCGTCTAACACAGCAGCGTCTGCCCCGGTCGAAGCGCTCATATCGCCCTTTGACCCTTCAGGAAAACCCTCCGCTTCTTTTGAAGCTGACGCACCTTGGGGACGAATGCCTGCAACAAAACCAAGGTCAAAAAGGAGACGCAACAAATAGGCGAGGATCAGGAGATCTTAGTCATACCGAAGGCCGATGTCACCTCGTCAGCCGCATCAGAATCCAAGGGTCCCATCGGAAAGTTCTTACCAGACTCAACGCGGATAGCCGGCCCACTCGCCGATTCCTCCGCAGACCACCCGGCAGAGCTGGATGCCATAGGACTTCCTTTAGAAGTCACAGCGCCCGAAGGGCCAATATCGGCCGCATCACCTCTAGACTCCTCTGAGCGAGCAAAGGAACCAGCTGCAGCTCCATAAGCAAATAGAGGATCATACTGGTCCTCTTGCTCCCCATGCTCCTCAGCTCCTGCAACAAAAAGCAAATGATGAGTTATTTAAAGTGCGCTGAAGGCATATTATATGGAGGCCAATCTTACCAGTAGTCGGTTCAGCAACCGACGGCTCAGCCACTAATAGAGCAGCAGAAGGAGGTGCCGTAGGGAGTTCGCCCTCCACCACAATGGTAGGAGTTTGGCGACGGGGCTTCTTCGCCGACGACTTCCTACGGGATCCACTTTCACGCTTCCTTTTGAAGTGGACCTCAGAGTCCTCTTCCTCCACTTCTTCCACATGCTGTGGGGAGCTGTCCCCATTACACCAGACCCGGCTTCATGAGCACCAGCTTTGTGGGCATCAGCCCTTGTCTCTGCCTCGAAGCGAGGGCTCCCCGCATCAGAAGCCTCGCTGTCATCTACAGCGATGAACTCCTCTATGCCAGGAACACGGACTCGTTTGCCCTCCTTCTTATCCAAAGCCTTCTGCCTCATCCGATGAGAAATCAACTTCACACCTGAACTATTGGCATTGAATCCAGGAGGCGTGGAATTCGAAGCTGCATACCATTGGCAGAAACACAGGGTCGTCCATAGGCCGGGATCCCTCAACGGCGTGCGTAGCCACGCTCCAGTGTCATCCGCGGTAAAGAACCGCCAAGCACGAGCCCCATCAATAAGGCTCCCCAGGAAAGCCAGGTCCGGATTGGGGTTGCCCACATACAACTGGTCATACCCAAATTGGCGGGCGAACCGGCTCGGGATGTAGGGCTCCATGTAGCAGGTATCCCCACTCCTGTACAGCAAATGCGAGGGCCGGATACAGACCAGCCACTCGAAAACACCCCGACTCATGGGAGATCGACCTGACTCCTCATCATGAAATTCCTCGTTGTATCCTGCACCCCGCAGGCGAGGAAAACAACGGAACAGGCTATAAGCGTCATAACGACGCACTAACTTACGGGCCTCGGCCACATAAGTTTTCTGCCACAGACAGCCTTCAAAACGACGGAGAAGCGCCGTTTGAACGCCCTGCGGTGGGTCTTCCCCAGCTCCAATCAAACTGGGGCAGTGCAAGGCGAACCACGCCATCAAGTAGGTGTACGGCAAACCTACCCTAGGATTGGGTCCGTCACAAGGCAGGACGGCACCCTTCCCTCGTCTTGACGCCATCGGCCTGCAGAAAGCCTCCGTCAGTACACGAAGGCCCCTCTGAATACAACATACCATGGCCGGAAGGAGACCCAGGCGGTGACCATGGACCAAGCGGACAGCGGGCAGCAGCACATTCGGGTGGACAATGTCACCCGAAGAAGAAGGCACGACACACTTCTTTAACCAGATGGTTAAGAATCCGGCCAGCAACGCCTTGCGAGACATAGGCCAACGGGCCTGATGGTGAAAGCTCCGAAGAACATCACCCTTCTCGAAAGGACCATCATCTTCTGTCACGACGATGTCCTTTTCAGCACGCACCTCCATCCTCGCCAAGATGTCTTCTTCGACAACTCCGCAATGAGCTGCCTCGGGCGCACTAGTCATATCCGGGAACAAGTAGTTCCCCCAGCTCTTTAAGCTCTTCGAGCTACCCTTACCACCAGTGTGGATGCTGGAACAAATGTGCAGGTGGCACATCAATTACCGATATGTCTCAAGTAAAGCAGGCTCTTGCTTCTCCAAGAGAGCCAACTCCGCCTCACACGGAAAATACTCTTCATATGGAAGAGACCCGAAGGGCAAAGCAGAGATCTCTCGCATCTCATGCAGGGCCATGCCCAATTCACCAACGGGGTGAAGAAAGTCCCCGAGGCTGGGCAGTACAACTCAAGAATAGCGTAGAAGCACGCCACCTTCATCTCAATGCCGTAGCAGGTCGCCCTGACGGCCTCATAGAGGTTCAACCTCTCTAATTCCCCCTCAAAATGATTGAGGATATAATTGGTCAACTCCGCCCACCATGACCTAGGAGGGTGGACCCAACCAGGAGCTCTGAAATCTGTGGCGGGGTAGTTTCCGTCAGCTTCGCAGAACTGAGTGCCGAAGGTCGGCGCCGCAGCTGGATTCTCTCCTACTGGAATGTCCCGCGACACCTTCCCAGGGTATAGCCCTATTATGCTACGAGGAGGGCCCGCCCTCGAATAGCCGGTCTGGAAAGTCAACCTCCCGACACTTATAGACTCGGCATTTAGGCTCACGCCCCACGCCATCTTCCGAGCCCAAGTCACGCTCGCGAAAGAAGACAAAGCGAAATGCCGCTTACTAGACGGGAGATAGAATCTCTCGCCATCCAACTGGAAGATCCACTGGCCTTCGCCGGCTTGCAGCTGGCGATCGGGATCAGGTGCAGCATCCCCGAACATGAAGTCAGGCTTTTTGTAAGCCTGACGGTCGATATCTTCAAACGGAGCCGTAGTCAAAATGCTCCGCATGGCCTGCGGGCCACCGCTCTGAATGAGCGTATCCCGTACAAGGGAGCTCGGCTCACTGAACAAGGAAGCCTGCCCGATGAACTGCAAGCTGATGCTCCCGCCTGCTCGACTGGTTACGCCAAATAGACTGTTCTGGAGGCCGGAGGCGTAATGTACTGCAGAAACAAAAAAAAATGAACTATGATTAGTTCACCAATCAAATGGATGCGAAGACATAAAAATTCGCTAAGGCATAGCCTCGCCCAGTAAGCAGGAACAGCGGGATAATAGCTTTGATAAAAAGCTTCGCTTCACAGATAAGACTGCATCTTTGCAGGAAGTGGCATAGCCCTAAGGGCTGACGTCATCAAAAGGACGTTATGGTTAACGGTCACCCTTCGTGGCCACGACTGAACGCACGCGACCCATATCCTGTTCCTCAACAGGATGAAAATTGCCCAAGCAATGGCTTCCTATGGAAGCCCAAGAGAAGAACTGTTCAGTTCTTACTTCCCTGGTGCAAGCAAAATAGGGAAGTTAAGGGAAACGAGTTCCCTGATAAGGACAGATCATATTCGATCGTCCTAATAGCCGAGTATCGACTCCAAAGGATGAAGACCACTCTCTAATCAGATTGGAGAGTCTCTTACCAGCGATCGGTCGCTCAATGAACGGAGGAGGAGGGCCCTCCGCTGCAGAAGTCGCTACTTCCTTTCCCGCTCGTCTCTTGGGCGCCATTGAAGAAATTACAGGAGTCTTTGAACTCTTGAAGATGAAGAAAAGGAAGAAGAAGAGTCAGGTACTCTGAAAAATTCAAAGGGAAATGATGATTTTCTCTCAGCCCGATCGGGCTTTTATAGGCCAATCAGCGCCTAAATCGAGGCCTCAAAAAAAGGGCACATGCCGCCGTTTCGAATTAATTCGAAACAGTGCCCGAAGCGCCTGAGACGCTTTCCCAAAAGCGACGGTTCAATCCCACTAAAGGGTTAACTCCGCACAAGAGCAAAGTGCGGACTTCGCGCAATCCTTCCAGGACTTAACCAAAAGGTTTGAATTAGCCCTCTAAAGAGGCGCTGACATGACAGCCTCGCGAAGGTCATTCAAAGGAAGGGCTATGTCCTTAGCTCCGCGCGCAGTTTAGCCCAGCAATGGCCGAACTCTTAGTGAAGCAAGCAAAAAATCAAATGATCAGACAAAGAACTTTCATTGATTTAAAAGCAAGAGTACATTTGATATTACATCAAAGTTGTGTTTCATACAACACACCAAGTTGCCTAGCAAGGCCATTTGCATAAAAGGCATACAAGCGGTTTTATCTGCTTCCAGACCAGATCAACCGGACAAGAAAAGTCTTCCTCCTGCACAAGGCTGTAACCAGTTCTGCCACAAGGACACGGTCATTTTTTCCCACAAAATGGCAGATCTTACCAGGCCGTTTTTGTTGAAGCCTGGCAATAGAAACCTATCGCCGCCAACACGATAGATCACGTATAATGGGAATCGGCAGTGGTACCAGTGATCTAACGGGTGTGATGTCCGCCTTTCCAAAGTGGATCACCCCCAAGGCCACCAAAGTTGAAAGTTGGCAATAGTGCCGACAATCCCACAGGCGACGCCCATTATCTTGAAGCGGATCCTCTCCGATAAAGGCGGCGGCCAGCCTCACCTCAGATCGAATCATCTCGGATAAGAGGCTGCCAACAGCCCTTGGGACGCGCACTCGCCACCCCGAATTGTTCCTCCTGCTTAAAAGTAAAGCTTCAACCGGGGAAGCATAAGGCAATTTCATTGTTTCTTCCATCAAGTTACCAGATTGAGGACAAGCCTCGCCTGCACGGTAACCATGGGCTGGTTCAGCAAACGCCAAGTCCTAGCCTCGCCTATACGGCAAAGTCAAACTGATCTTGTGAAGAACAGTCTCAACCTCACCAATATGGCAAGACCGGCTCAACTATTGAAGAAACCAGGTCCCAAGTCCTGCCTGCGCAGCGGACTTAACAAGCAACAATCTTTCACTGATCAAGCCAAGATGATAGCTTCACAGAAAGCTATCCTTCTCTGCAGCAGCCAATTGCAAGATGAAGAACAAGGGAAGCTAATCCCTAAAGCAAGCTGTCAAAGCTAAATCAAGGGAGATGAGTTCCCTAAAAGCGGTGAAGTCTTTAAATGATCAAGACTTACTGGTCCTTGGCCGGTTAGACAACCAGAGTGGGTTTTCCCACTAATTCAGAGATCTGAGTATCTCTTTCAACCAAGAGAAGGGAAGAAGAAAGGCAAGGCACTTCTCTTCAGAGGGCCTCAAGTGTCCTATTTATAGGCCCCATGGCCTGAGCGCAACCACCTCAAGCATGGAAGCACGAGCGCACTTAAGGCATTGATTGCGCCTTGATAACAGGGACGGTTCCCATTGGAACCGTACAAGGGAAGAAAACGTCTCCCTCATAAAAAGGCATTTATGGCGCCTTGAAGAAAGGGAGTATCCTCCCTTGGAAACAGGCGAATCGGAGAACATCTCTCTCGATTGGCGCAAAAGAAGGAATGATCCTCCTCGTAACAGCCCCACGGCAGTTGGCTTTGAAAAGGCAACAGGAGTTCCAAAGCGAACTTATTTCTTGAAAGCCCAGATGCGGAGCTACCCCGACGCAAAGCAACTCGCGAACCAGTGCAATTCTTCGGCGAATTCATCCCATACTCCACATACCATCACAGCAGTTCAAAGTGTTTCGGAGTCTGAGCTATTGCAGACTCTCGAAAACTTTGAAGGGGTCTTGTTGACACTTAAAAAAGACAAGATTCTCATTGGTCCGAACGATGCTAAACTTGTTGACATTTACAAAAGACAAGTGACAGACGAGCTGAAGACCAGTTTTACCCACCTCCAAGGGACAAGGAAGCGGTTTGGACTCCACTGATCCAGCAAGCAGAACAGTGAACCCGGATTGTTTCTAAACAGACCTCAGCAGGTCTAAAATGCTAGCATTTAGCATTACATTAGCCCAAGGAGATAGCCTCGTGTGAGAGGCTAACATCATCCAGAGCATCGCCAGGAAGCTAACTGACAGCTTCGCCGAAAAGCCTCTTTTCGGACTTCGCCAGGAATTGCCTCTAGCTCCGCTATGAGCTTCAAAGCGGGCAGCTCCGCCATCAGCCTGCTGTGGTCAGCCTTTGACCAATCAAATCTCCTGATGAGATTAGATCTAAGCTAATCAAATCCAATCAGGATTCAAATATGGCAGGTGATTGCCGCAATCTCTTGACTCTCTTGAAACGAGTAAGAGGATCAGGGAAAATCCTTCAACAATATGGAAAGGATCATAACAAATCGGAAAGATCAACCGACTTGCCATTTTCTAGCTCCGCGGAAGCTATTCTAGCCTCGCAGCAAGGCTACTTTCCAGATTCAAACAGATTCGGTTCAACCTGTTTCCATATCTTCAAGGGGACGATTATACCCTTACTCTCCCTATAAATAGCCCGCCAGGGGTACAAGGAGAGGGGATCGATCGATCGGAGAAAAAGAGGACTCCACAAGCAGAGACTTCTTCATAACGCACCGTGCGCTTTCGAATTCAGAGACCTTTTAGAGAATTGCTTTCTCTATCCAGGGTGTTGATACCCTAACATCGTCCTTCTTCTCAAGGAATCTCCGGAACCAGGCGAGAAGGAATTCCTAATTGAAGGCGGTTTTTGAGAAGCAGCAAGAGGGTTCTACCAACCCTCTATTCTCTGATTCCCGGAACCAGGCGAGAAGGGAATCTCATCGCTCGCATCGTCAAAGGGACAAAGTGGTCGCGCGCTGACCAGACTCCTATCGGCACATTTTCCCAGAATCTCTGAGGAGATCTACTTGTAATCTTTTGAGAATACTTGTAATTTAGCTCCTCAAACTTTTATTTGTAAGTTTTCCCTTTTTGCAAAATTAATGGAAAACACTCGCGTCTGAGGAAGGAGAGAGAAAATGGGAAAAAGAGAAAAGTGAAATATTTGGATAAATTCCCGGTATCTGGAAAATACCGAAAACTCTGGAAAAGTCCAAAAATTTAAGTATCTCAAAAGTCTCCCAAAAATTCTCAAAAATAATAAATATTATTTTAAGATTTTTAGTGAAATCAGTTTTTAGAAATTCAATTCCATTTTCAAAATAAAAATCCGGGAATCCACTATGAACGGTGTCTACACCGGGTAGGCGGATTTTTGATAAATTCTAAAAATTCTCAAAAAATCATTTAGATAGAAATCCTGATTTTAAGGAATACTGTGAAAGCCGTTTCTAGATTCTCAACTCCGTTTGTAAATAAAAATCCGAGAGTCGGTCAGCGTCACCGGTTGACACCGGTTTGAAGATTTACAATTAAATTCTGAAAAATTCCAGAAAATCATGAAAAATTTAGAATATTAAAAAATAATATTTGAAACTGAAATCGGTCAAATTTGATTACCAAAAAGGTCAAATCATGCAGTACTGCTATATGAGTAAGAATTTAAATAACAAAAAATAAAATAAAATAAAAATTAAAAATACTCTCCAAAAATCAGGATACATAACTGTGTACGTATACCGAGGATGGGGTGTTACAGAAATATTATTTATATATGTACTAACACATCTAATAGTCAATTAGTTAGGTATGAGGGCCTCAAGAAGCCTTGATACTTACACAAAAGAAAATTAGATGAGTTATACATATTAAAAAAGAGAAAATAATAATAAAAAAGGCATGAGAGTCCAAGTCAAAGAATTCCTAGTAAAGATTCACAAGGATGCATATGACTTAGGGTAACGAAAGAGACTATACAAAAATTCATTTTGATTCTTACCTAAAATGGATAACAATTTATTATATAAAGACTAAGTTTAAGAATGAATAAAATGATAATCCTAAAACTTATAGATTACCTAGTTTCTTCAAACATATTTCAAATATTTTCCTTTTTATGGATTTTGTGGGTGTAATCCGCTGAAAACCCTCACGAGACAACACTCGTCCTCTAGGGTAACCTAAAGGTTTAACGGCTTGTTGCACGTGTTAAGTGCAATCGTGATTCCTATGAAAGTGAGTTAGGATAGATTAGTTTTTCTTTTTCTTATTATTTTTAATTTTTACTCGAGGACGAGCAAAAAGATAAGTATGGGGGTGTTGTAGGTATTAAAAAGTGCATATTTATCACCACATTCACTATCATATTTCCCTATTTATTCTTTTAATTATGCACTATTACTAATATTTTATTATTTAATGTGTGCAGGCCTTGAGTAATTAAAAAATAAAGAAATAAAGCCTAAATGAAGCCCAGAAGCCCAAAAGCCCATGTGCAAGCCCATGTGCAAAAGTTGTAGTAATTTAGAAGTTTCTATATTATCTAACCTAATCTAAACTTGGATTTTTAAATTCTTTATTTAAAATCTAAGAGAGAAAAAGGAAGGATAAGATAGAACTCCTAATTGCTAAAATAGGAGGAAAAGGATAAGATGAGATGAAGTTCTACTCAACCAGGTTGCTTGCACCACAAGATGAAAATAAATGAGAGAAAAATTCGGATTCAGACTGTACACGTTTTAGTATTCAGAGCATAACTTTTTCTATAGATATTCAAATCCTATGATTCAAGATGTTCAAGAAAGGAGACGTGAAGGACTACAACTCTTATGTTGATCAAACTTTCCAATTCAGTCAGCAGATAAGCCATATTCGGTGATCAACATGATAACAAGTTACAGGACAGATTTGAACTTCTATAGATAAGTCAAAACAAGTTTGGAGATAAAAGAAGAATTCAAATTCAGAGATATTTTGCTCCTCTTATCTTCATACGCTTCTTATCCTCTGGTTTTCTCCTATAAATACCCCTGCATAGCAACAGAGAAAGAGCAGATCTCAGAAGCTCAAGGGCAGATCCAGAAACGAGCAAGTAGAGAATAGAGCTTAGGCTAATTTGTAGTTTGTAACTTAAGTTTTTTTTTTATGTAATTTTTACTTTCCTTTATGTAACTGAGAGGAGAAACAAGTTTCATGGAGGAAGGAGATCAAACTTGTACTGAGGGTGATACCAGTGTAAGTAAGTCTTTTCTTTCATTGTTATTAGAATCGAATCAAAGTTTCTGTTTCTTCTTTACTCTTGTTTTCGTTTACTTTCCTCTGATGTGTTTGTAATCCAAGTGAATTCGATAGCCTCGAGACTGCTTTGCCATTGCAAGTGCCCTTGATGGCCTATGGTGATGAATAACCATTCTTTGTTAGTTTAGCTCCGCCCTTTTATTCGTAGTGTAGATCGAGAATGGGGAAGATCCTATACGCCATGCTTGATTGCCTTCAAAGACAAGGTAAGTCGTCGCAACGGATCTAAGGTATATGAGCACTTAAGAGGTAAGTAATTTTAGGTTAACTTTCTTTTCTTTTATTCTTTAGTTTCAATATCACAAGCTCCAGCCATCTTTATCACTATTTTCAATTTCTTTGTATATAATCTATTTTTTCATCTTCTTAATCTACCATCTTCTTCCTAATTTAACTTTAACTCACATTTTCCTTTAATCTTTTAAAGAACTAAAGAAGAACTTTAACCATACTTTGTAGCCTAAAAGAAAACTTACTAAAAAGCTTCCATCGCTAGTCCCTCCTTGTGGATAACGACCCGCATAGCCAGTTGCTATCGCGGTAGAATTGAGTAACTTGCACATCTCTATTTTAAAGTTTTGAAATTCTGTATTTTTGCATGCAAGTAAAATCTCAATCAGGTACCGTGATTTTTCTCCTAGCGGGATTTTTCACGTAAATTCTCTAGCGTTTGTATTATTTTATTCTCTATCTTCAAAATTCAATTACAAATTGAGTGTAGATAAATTCTTCAGAGGAATTTACCCCCACATTTTAGTGCTTTCGTTGAGAGTTTGAGTCAACACTCAATGTTCTCCCATCCCCGAACCCTCCTAAAAAAACCTTGTCGATATTAGAGATGGCCTCTTCCAAGAAGAGCACCTTCAGAGCCATAGCTGCAACAACCTCCAAAGGCAAATCGGTGGTCGTTGGAGACACTGGAGGCGTCAACCATCCTATCCTCTAAGATGTTCACATCGAAGAAATCGATGGAGAGCCTCTCTCCTCCTTCTATCATGCCTGAGGTGGAGGTAAATCAGCTTGAAGAGTAACACCCCATTGAAGGTCAACTATTCCATATGTTTGCCAGCCTCCAAAAACAATTGGAAGAGTAGCGAGCGGACACGGCTCATGAACATGAGCAGGCTGCTCTGGAAAGAGACGCGATCATTCGCATACAAAATCAGCACCTTACTCAGATCGATTCCTCCAGAAGTCGTAGCCTTCTGAGCATCCCGAGGGGGAGGGTTCCTGACCTCCTCTGTCTCCATCCTCATCAACAGTAACCGCTCGCATCGAGATCAATCAAAAATGTGACAGGTCACTCTCCCCAAGTGACAACTAGAATTTTGAGAACTAAAGAGTCGTGGAAGGTGTCAAAGATCCCCCGAGTGAAAGACATAGAGGAAATCATTAGGTAGCAGGTTGAAAGAGTCGGCAAGCTGCTCTAGAAGGATACGGAACCCTACGGTTTGACCATCCTCAACTCACCCTCTCTGAGTAAATCACCTCTCATCGCTTCCCAAAGAAGTTCTTGATGCCAAGTTTTGAACACTACTTGGGAGAGATAACCCCATCTGACATCTCTGCCAATACCAAGATAAGATGGTGGTCCATTCTCATGATGATGCTCTCTTGAGTTGTGTGTTCCCCTCCAGTCTCAAAGGCGTCAGCTCTAACTGGTTCTATTAACTTCCAAGTCAATCTCTCTGGAATTTTGAAGAAGTAAGGCGGGCCTTCTACCACCAATATGCTTCTTGATGGGAACTGAGGAGGAACACCAACCATTTCCTTACCATCAAGATGAAATCTAGAGAAAGCCTCAAGCAATACTTCAGTTACTTCCAAAATCAAATGGATCTGATATACAACTGCAATGATGATGTGGCCGCTGCCGCATTCATAAGTGGGTTGCAATTACCCACTCATTCTACAACACTTGGTGAAATATGAAGTCACAAAGATGAGGGACATTTTCACCCGCGCCCATAAGTATATCCAAATTAAGGATGTCACCCAAGATTCTTCCAGCTGCTCCCCCAAGCATGGGCACTAATTAGAGGGACAAAAGATACAACTCGGTTCCCCAAAGAAGACTTCTGGTCTGGCAGTTAGAGCAATCAACAAGTCGGCTCAAAACCTCGCCAAAACTCACAGGGATGAAGTAGATTATTCAAAATTCCTGTGGACCAGGTGTACAATGCCATCAAGGGCTAAGACTTCATTAGGAATCGGAGACCACTAACACCCAACCCAAAAGGGTCCAAGAGCCATGAGTATTCTGCCTTCCATGACAGTAAAGGATACCACACCGTGGACCGTCGTTCCTTCGGTGACAACTTCAAGACCTGGTAGACCCAGGATATGTTCGAGAGTTCATCCTCAATCCCAGGCAACCTTCAAAAGTCAAGGTGAAGAAGGTCTCCCCTGAAGCTCCCCAGCCAGGGAGCCAAGTTATCCAGTATCGAGAGGTCGATGCCATCTTTGGCGCCTCTTCGATCGAAGGCTCCACCTCTCAAGAGTGGTCTATCTATGTCGATGAGGCTCGAAAAGCCATCTATCCTATTGTATTAACTAGGCCACCACTAGCCCCAAGTAATCCAGTTTCATTCTCTGACTTTGATACATCAACCATGCATTTCCCACATAATGACGCCCTAATCGTCACAATGCTCATTGGCAACTGCTGGGTATCCAAGGTCTTGGTCGACGAAGGGAGTTCCTTAAACATCCTATAGGGAGTAGCCCTTGACAAGATGGAAGACTCCCCAGTAGCCGCCTGAGCATTGGTCAATTGTCAAACTCAATCTCACCTATATGGGTTCAACAGAAATGAGACGCGCTCTTCATGGACCATCTTGCTACCAGTGCACGCGGACCTCTACAATGTCATTACAGAATTCTACATGGTAGACGTGGAGCCCCCCATAATGCGATACTCGAGAGACTCTGGCTTCATATGATGAAAGTCGTACCATCTACATACCACCAAATGGTTTGATATCCCACTCCAATCGGGACACCCGACATTAGAGGAGATCAGGTCGTGGCTAGAACCGTTTCGGCAGTCACTCTAAAGAAGTTAGGGTGGAAATCAAAGAAGGACAAAGCAGTCTCCGAGGAGACCTCCCCTCAGAGGAAAAAACTGAAGACGATTGCTACTGAATAGCAATCACAATATGGTGACAACCTTGACACCAACTTCGACTCCGAAATGGAAGACAGTACCGATCTCAAGTCGAAGGAGGGGGCTGAGTCGTTCCAGGTGGATCTTGACCACCCAAATCAAGTCCTCCGGGTTGGCATAAAACTTTCTGATTAAGAGAAGGATCAACGCAGAAAGTTCCTATCCGAGAACCTCGACATATTCGCGTGGTTTCCCACTGACATGTCTGGAGTTGATCCTTCCATCTGCCACCGACTATCCATTTTGCCTGAAGAAAAGCTAGTAAGAAAAAGCCACAGAAGATGAATAACGAACATCTTCGAGCACTCAATAAGAAAACAGACTGACTCCTCAAGGCTGGCTTCATCTCAGAAACACTTTATCCAGACTGGCTCGCCAATCCAGTCCTGATGAAAAAGATGAATGGGAAAATGAGATATGCATCGACTTCAATGACTTGAATGAAGCCTATCCCAAGGATAACTTCTCATTGTCTAGCATAGGCCAAATGACCGATGCAAGTGCTCTGGGTACAACCAAATCAAAATGCATCGAGAAGATGAGGTCAAGACTACTTTCACACCAACCGCACCATCTATTGCTACAGAGTCATGCCCTTCAGCCTGAAGAATGCCGAAGCCACTTTCTAGGGGATGGTCAACAAGGTCTTCAAAGAGCTAATTAAAAATACGATGGAGGTATGCGTAGATGACATGCTCGTAAAGAGTCCCGTTCACGCTGATCAGGTGAAGCACTTGGAGGAAGCGTTCGCTTTCCTCTGAAAGTTCAATGTGAAGCTTAACCCCGAGAAGTGCACCATCGGGGTAGCTTTCTATAAATTTCTCGGATACCTAGTCACTCAATGGGGAATTGAAGCTAACCCTACCAGAAATATGTTATACTTGAAACGAAGTTGCCAACAACTATCAAGAAGGCTCAGATCCTCAATGGTCGCCTCGCTGCCCTCAACCATTTTCGCAGTAGATCTACTGATAAGTACAACCTTTCTTCCTAGCCATCAAGAAGAACGGGGCAGGTTTCTGCTGGAATAAAGATTATGAAGCAACATTCCTAGGTTTGAAGACTTATTTGACATCTCCCCCACTCCTCTCCAAACCCTTTCCCGGCGAAACATTGTTCCTCTATCTTGCAATATCAGACATCGCAGTGCGCATAACATTGATCCGAGAGGATAGGGACATCCAAAGACCTGTCTACTATGTCAGCAAGGCTTTGATCAATGCCCAGACAAGGTACACAAAGATTGAAAAGTTAGTGCTATCTCTCTTCATTACTGTGAGAAAACTTAAAAACTACTTCCAATCTTTTCCCGTCGTCATCCCCACTGAATATCCACTGAAAGTTATTATAGAAAATTTCGAGGCCAGCGGCAGAATTACGAAGTGGGTCACAAAAATTAGACCACTCGAGGTCACTTCGAGCCGGGAGCCTCAATCAGAGGACAGATCTGGCTGATTTCATCGCCGAATTCATTTCAGGACCATCACCTCAGGACATTTTTCTGAAAGGATGAGTCTTGGACGTAGATGGAGCATCAAATAGTAAGGGAGCATGCATTGGGTTAGTTCTCACCATCCCTGACGGATGCATTATTGAGCAGTCTTATACTCTCGGGTTCCGAGCCACCTACAAAGAGGCAGAATATAAAGCTGTAATTGCAGGACTCAAGTTGAAAATCACCCTTGGGGTTACAAAGCTCGAAGTATGATGTGACTCGCTACTCAAAAAATGTGACAACTGGCAAACGATAGCAGTTCATAGGGTCACCGGATCGCCTCTCAGCCTGAGGATCCTTGCCATCCACTTGGCAGTCCGCTCAGTTACAACTAATGAGCACGTGGGGGATGTAAAGGCGGATCAGGATCCAAATTCTCGCAAGGCAAAACACTCCCGATTATTGCACATCATGTGGAACCAATTACAACTGAGACATTACGCACAACTATGATTATGAGCAAATTCGGAGGCGGAAATCTTGGAAGTCATGACTCGGCCCACTATCCCTCAACTATAAAATTTTATCCCCTCCTTCTGCATAAGGGGCCACGTCCTAGAGAAAAGGTCTGTAACAGAGCTTTGAGTTCCACTGTAATCTTTTCACTTTAGTGGAACCTCTCTTTTTGGCACTGTGATTTTTTTCCCCAACGGGATTTTCCACATAAATTCTATAGCATTTGTATTGGTCTGTTCTCCATCTTCAAAATCCCATTACAAATTTGGTGTAGATAAATTCTCCCGAAGAATTTACACCTACACATACCAAGAAATTGAAGGGGATATGTCACGTAATTGGATAATTTGGATGCATTTTGAAGTTAGAAACAAATGTATTCCATTTTTTTTGGTTGGAATATTTTTTTTCTTTTTTCCCCTCTCTCTTTTGTAGATATTTAAGAACCACGTCATGTGCGTATTATGGCCAAAGTACTTGTCAATGTGCCTTTGTTGGTACGGAAAATGCCCTTTCTTGTGGACTTCTAATCTTGGAAAATTTTCTTTCTTTCGTTTCTGTTTTGATTTATTTAGCAAAATGATTAAGAAATTTGTTTGGTTTCAAAATGATCAAGAAAGTATTTTGTTTGTTATTGTCATCGTGGTGGTTTACGTGTAAAGTAGGAGAACTGATTGAATTTTTCTACTTGCAGAAGATTTTTATTGTCTTATCGAATTTTGTTTAGTAATCACGTGACAATTAGATATCATAGTTTTCTTTCCTATTTTTGAAACATGTCATTCTCTTGTATGTAAGCCAACAAGCTTTTATTTTAATAAAATAAGACAACAAAAAACGATCGTGTTTATTTTACATCCATATTAAGCTAGCATTGTTGTTATTGACAATTATGCTTGTCACGATGTGCAATTGTAACTTGTTTTGCCATTTCAAAGTTTATTGCTAGTTTGTTTTGATATTTCAATCATCTTGTATAGGAAACTCCAGAAATGCCTCTTTTCAAGTTGCTTAAGAGAGTTGGAAACCTCTAGTAAAAGTATATTATAGATTTTTCATGGGAATAAAGTCATGTGAACATAAACAAATTTTTGGTTTTGCATACACTCTTATAATTGCATATGACTATATGAGTTGTAAGTACGAAACATTATATTTCTTTGTTGTTATAATGTAAGAGTTTTTCAAAGTAATTTATTTAATTACTATGTGGACCGTAAGATCAGCCTATAGGACAGTAAAAGTTCCAACTTTTATTGGAGGAAACCGTTTAAGTTACAAAAGTATTAAATGCATTCAGGAAATGAATATATCCGTTTGTGGTGGATAAAACTCCGTCATAAGCAACTGGACGCCCCTTGATTGAACATGTCAAAGCACACAGAGAAGAAAGATACCTTTCAAATTAGGAGTACCGGTGTTGTGCCATCCTAAGACCGCGGGTGTGAGAATCAAAAGCCGGTGAGGAGGGAGGTCCGATAGAGATAAACTACCAGCGTACTGGTGGTGGATTGGCAGAGGAAAATTGCCAGCGTGGTGAGGTATGGGCTCTGAGGATTAGGGAAGCGACCTCCTTCTTCTTAGAATGATGTGTATTTGTACCTGGTATTGACGGTCGAGCAGATGTTGATAAATGCGGATCTTCAACCATTCAGTTTGAGTATGCTGATCCTTATAACCCCTAAGACCATATCCAAAAGATAGGATTGGTGTGTTGTAGTGGTGACATGTTACAATCTTCAACTGCTTGCTGAGTTGTAAGGTGGCTCTGGACGAGGAGTTGCGTAACAGTTTTCGAGATTCAAAGAACGCCTCGATATGTCCATGGTGATGGATAAGATCGCCACGTGATGGAGCATTCGGTTCGGAATCGAGTCGGCTCTAGGTGGTTGAATGACTTCGGACTCCGGGGTGACATGTCTTCGGAAGGTAGTATGGCCTCAGAGCTGTAGTTGAGGGCTGCTATCTGATTTAGATGTAGTTGAGATTTCAGAAAGGAGATCCTGGTAAATTTCTTATATTCCTGCCACTAGACACATGTCTTGATCATGGCAGGGTCAAATTTTGACCACTACAGTTGCTCCCTCCAGTTTCACACTTGTCAGAGATCGCAGAGAGAAAGTAAGGGAGCAGATTCTACTAGCTGGCCTCTTTTGTGTGTCTTGGCGCCGGGAAGTCAGGAAATCGCTCAGAGTATCTCTTTACATCATGACAGATTCTTGATATTTAATGAGAGGTGTCACCTTTGGAGGACAGCTGTCACCTAGTGGAGGTGTCGCCTCTGAAGGCCAACTGCTATCTAGTCACGCCAGAGTCAGTTCAAATCCTAGTGTCATTATGAACGCCGGTTTGATTTCTAGTGTCATAATGGCTTAGTGGCGACAGTTAGCTTTCCATCTCCACGATAGAGCGATCTTTTCGGCTTGTGGAATGACTCTTTAGGGGCTCGTGAGTTTTCAAGACTCGTATTGATGGCGATGAATTCATTCACCATATATAACATGAAGGAGATCTGGGAGAAAGGAGATCATCTTCGACTACTCTAAGGTTTTTAAAATTCGCCAAAAATTCTGACTTTGTTGCAACTTCTCCCATGGGCGGTCCGTCTTACTTTCTTCCTTCCTCTTCATCAAATGGATGAAAGAAAAGGAAAGGGGACAGAAGGAGGATTAAGAGCAGACCCTTGCTCTCTAGGAGTCTGGTCAGTTCATCGCATTGGTAAATGTGAAGGACCTGTTGCAGGACATTAGAAGCCGCGACGTGATGCCGCCACTAGAGGGGATGCGCAGAACGAACGGAGGGACTTTCAGCTCGCCCAGTCCAAGGGATGCTGGCTTTTCTCCTAGTGGCATGGAGTCTCCTTGTTGTGGTCGAGAGCCTCTCCGTTCAGCAGTGGTACTTCTCCCGGGCGATTAGAAGTGCAAAAGCGATTCCATCGCCATCTTACAAGTCTTGTGGGCTTCAGTCCAGTCAAATGATGCTGCCTTGCTCTTGGAGGGCTTCCTGAGGGTCCATCTCATTTCTTTTGTAGATGCGAAGAGAATGGTAGTGTTGGCTTAGCTGCCTTGGAGTTGTGAGGGAGCGAAAAGGAGGTGTTTTAGGTTTAAACACCCTCTCCGACCTTGCCTTTTGCGTGAAGCCTCTTGGTCTTCTCTTCATCGATGCTGAAATCTTTGGAAAGGGGTGTGGATGAAGAGTTATGACTTCCTCCGATAGATGTTCCCATGTGAACGTATCCACAGATTTTGGAGATGAGGCAAGACCGGCGGAGGTGGAAGGATCAGAGCATCTGGACTCAGATCTTCTATATTTTTTTTCTAAAAAATAAACACAGATATGTAAAGGAGTATTTTGTATTACATTCGTTTGATGTAACAAATAATAATAATAATAATAATTTTGGAATGAAAAATGATTATGTTTGGATCTTGCCTTGGTTGCATTTACCATAAGGCTTTTGTATATGATATGATCATACCTCTTTGGAGTGCTGATCTCTGTCTCTGGGGCGCTTGGTTGGGAACAAAGTGTCTTGGTTAGTTCGCATTGTTGTTTTTGAGTGTGCGTGATCTCATCAGCGGTACCTCCAAACTTGGACTTCGAATGGGGAAGATCCCAGTAGCGGGGAGTTGGGTTCACAATTATCTCCGTGTGAGGGAAATCCCATCAGCGGAGCGACAAACTTGGCAGGACCTTGAGTGGGGGGTAATCTCATTAGCATAGTGGGTCTGCAGTCATCTCTGAGTAGGGGTACATCCCATCAATAGAGCGACGAACTTTGACTTTGAGTGGGGGACAATCCCATCAGCAAAGTGGGTTTACAGTCATATCCGAGTGGGAAAAATCCTATCAACGGAGTGGCAAATCAGGCAAGACTCTGAGTGGGGGACAATCTTGTCATAAGAGTGGGTCGACAGTCATCTTTGAGTGGGAGAAATCCTAATAGTGGAGCGGCGTACCTTGGACTCTTAGTGGCGGACAATCTCATCAATAGAGTGGGTCTGCAGTCATCTCTGAGTGGGGAATATAATTAGCAGAGCGACAGACCTTGGACTCTAAGTAGGAGAATACTCCATCAGTGGAGTAACAATGGCAGAGGGAAATTGTGAGTGGTTTGTTTGACCTTAAGTCAGATGAGAGGAGCCCGTAGGCTGATATTTGTCATCTCCGAGTGGGGGCAATCCCATCAGTGGAACATTCAAACATTGAGGTTATGAGTGAGGGACAATCCAACCAATAGAGTAGGGATACCGAGCACGAAAAAATTTCACAACGGAAGGTTTTGACTGCTTATAGGCTAATCGAGAGGAGGCTCGTAGGCGGGTGCTCGCGTTGTCATCTCCGAGTGGGGGATAATCCCATCAGTAAAGCGTGCAAGAATTTACTCTAAATGGGGGAAATCCCATTAATAGAGCTAGGTTCGCAGTCGTCTTCGAGTACAGGTAATCTCATCAGTGGAGCAATGAATTTTGTAGGACTCTAAGAGGGGGTAATCCTAGCAGCAGAGTGAGCTGAAATGGTTAGAAATAATATGTGATTTTATTTGATGATTAAAATAAAGTACAAGGAATTTAAATGAAATACATGGGTTGTTATTGGTGGAGATACTCCCCTATCTCCATTGGAGGGATTCGGTCACTCAATCATCTGGTACTGGGTGATCATGTGTTACACTTAGGAAGGAGGCAGAGCGCTCGGCTGCCCTGCATCGGAGGCTACCCCGGGGTTCAAGACATACTTCTTGAGGAATCCTTGGCGGACAAGTTCTTTTAGGTACGTCCAAGACTTATACAGTGGATGGTCCTGTGCCCCTTTTTATGATGGTAAGAATAGTATTCTTTCGCTCCAGGAAGCGTGAGGTTGTATTGTAGGATCTAAAATTATGTCAACACAACACTTGAACAAAAATAATTAGCGTTAAATAAAATAACTTACAAGAAAAGGAAACAAATCTCAGAAATAATGCAAACGCAAACACAAGAGATTTTATCCTAATTCGGTCCTCTTAACCTACATCCAGTCCCCAAGCAACCCGCTTGAGATTTTCCTTATCCTTGATTTTGTACACCCAAAACCAACACCTTGTACACAACTTGACAAATCCCCTTTGCCAAATGTATACAACTCTTCTTACACCAAGAAGACAGCAATACCTTGTATAACTTCTTTTCAACCCGAAGACTCTCTTGTAAAATCTTTCTCTTTGAGTAATTACAATCAATCCTATAAGCTTTGAATCTGTATGTGATCATGAATAAGGACTCTTATACGTGGACTCTCAGAAATCTTCACTAAATGATTAGAATTTGAGTGAAGAATTGAAAGTAGAAATAGTTTTCTGAAAAATAGATTTTTAAACAGAGTTTTTGGACAGAAAACTATTGATACGAATTGGTATATTTAGCCTAGAACAACATCCCTATTTATAGGTGAAATCTATAGTTAGTTAGAGAAGTTATTAACTTGAATTTGAATTTTGAAACGTTGGATAAAACACCAGAAATCAATAACTGTACAACAGTTACAAACTGCTATAAGTCGACTAGGGGTTGGGGGTTTGCCGACTAGGGTAAGCAATTTTGACTGAGTTAGTCGACTAATCAAAGGAGTAAGTCGACTACATTAAGACTAATACAAATGATAAGTTTTTGAAAACTAGAATTAGTCGACCAACAGAGTTTATAAGTCGATTATAATTTGTATTAGTCGACTAGTAATATTGATAAGTCGACTAACAATCCTATTAGTCTACTAATAGGAAATGTCAAGTCTACTAATAGCAAGGGTCAAGTTTACTAATAGAAAATGTCAAGTCTACTAATAAGAAGGGTCAAATCTACTAATAGGACTATTTTGTGTGTGATCAAGGCTTTTAACAAATATCAAAAAAATACACAAAAATAGTACAAATTACATTTGTTATCATCAAAATAAGTTCCAACATTCTCCCCCTTTTTGATGATGACAATGTATGTATGCACAAGCTCCCCCTTAGAGAAACTTTCCCTGCAGAAAACAGGTTATAACAAATATATATAACAAGTGTTATCCCCCTGCATCATAGCATACATATGATATATTTTTAAATGTTAGAAATAACTTATATCATCAGATATTCTCTTTTCTTTGTATGGTACCTATAAGATAAACATTGTTAATAGCACCAATCATAACATGAACAAAATATTAACCTTTAGGAATTCAAACCCAATTTGAATTTGATTTTCATCTGTTAGTATAAACATAATTGCATGAATTACATATAGAATGTATGTATGATACAATATAAGTATTTTTTATCAAAAATGCTTAAGTTTTTAGGAATCCATTTGTACTTGTTCTTAATTCGTTTTGAAAAAATATCAGTATTTTTTTCACAAAAGAATTATATGGATTATGATTCTTTTTACTAACATGTATAGATTTTTCACTTTGATTTAAGAATCCAAGACCATAATGATTATGTGACATCTTTTGATATGATAACAAATCATTTAACTTTTCTCTTTCTTGATTAAATTTAGTCACATTTTTCAAAATCTCTTCATATTTCATTTTAAAACTTGATATGTTTTTATCTAAAACAGTAATTCTTTCATTTAAAGATAAAGTTTCCTTTTTAAGCAAAATATTTTCTTTATAAATTCTCATTATCTTTTTTCAATAATGATATCACTTTTTCAAAATCATCTTTTTGAGAATTTATAGAAGAAATTTGAGAAACATAACATGAATTTTCTACGATAAGTTTTTCATTTTCCTTTGACAAAACTTTATTCTTTATCTTTTCATTCTTAAGATTATTGTAAAATTCATGAAATACATCTAAAAGTTCAGGATATTGTATCTCATCTTCTTCTTGGGCCATAAAGCATATGTTGGCATGTTCAATGGTTTTTTCTTCGTCGGAAGAAGAGGAATCACTATTCTCCCATGATGCTTGATAATCTTTCTTCTTTCTAAACTTTTTGCTCTTAAATTTTCCTTTATTTTTGAGCAATGGGCAATCCTTCTTCATATGACCAGTTTTATTACAATTAAAAAATTTAAATTTACCTTACTTCAAGAATTTTCTGAATTTTCTTGAGAGCATTGCCATCTCCTCTTCATCATCATCTGAATTGTCTGTATCTGAGGATGCATAAAACACAAGTTCTTTCTTCTTTGATTGAAGTTGTTGCTCATCCTTCTTCCAATCTTCAAGTTGCACTTCATATGCCATTAAATTACCAATAAGGTGAGAGATTATTTGTTTCTTCAATTGTAGTAGTCTTTTTCTCCCAATCTGATGTGAGTGCACGAAGAATCTTTCTCACCTTTTCGACTTGAGTGCATTCCTTTCCAAGGGCTACTAAGGAATTTGTAATGTTGGTGAATCTTGTAACCATTTTTGAGATGGTTTCATTCTTCTTCATTTTGAAGAGTTCAAACCTATTGACAAGAATAGAAATTTTAGATTCTTTAACCTTATTTGTACCTCATGTGTTACCTGTAGAGTGTGCCATATTTGGTTTGCAGATGTGACTGTTGACACACGATTAAATTCTTCTTTGGTTAAGGCACAGAATAATGCATTCATTGCGTTGGCATCAAGATTCGCATTCTTCCATTGTTCGTAGTTGAGCGATTGCAAGTAGTTGTAGTTCGATCCATCAAATAGTGGTGGACGTTGTGTAGAATGTCCTTCTCTGAATTGCGATGAAGAAAACTCCGTTTCCACCTTGTAGGGTGTTGACCGGGTATGCAGGGCTCTGATACCAATTGTAGAATCTAAAATATTATGTCAACACAACACTAGAACAAAGATAAATAGCATTAAATAAAATAACTTATAAGAAAAGGAAACAAATCTCATAAATAATGCAAACGTAAACAAAAGAGATTTTATCCTGGTTCGGTCCTCTTGACCTACATGAAAATCACCTAGAGGGGGGGTGAATAGGTGATAATGCTAATCAATGGACAAATTTAAAAATTAAGATGTAACAATCACCACACAAGATTCACAAGATGAATGGAAGCAAGTAAATATAGCAATGATGATAATAAGCAAGTAATAAGTGCAAGAATGTAAACCAATCGCAAACACAAGGATATATTATCGAGGTTCGAGCACCCAGCTCTACTCCCCGCCTTCCCCAGAAGGATTCTAGCTACTTCCACTATCACAAAGAAATCACAATTACACCGGAGTACCCAACTCCACAATCTCGATTACAAGCAATTTCTGAGTAGTCAAAAGACCACAAACTCTCTCTTTCAAATGTCTCTTCCCTTACAAAAGGTCCTTAGAGAACAATGAGTAGGAATGAAGCTCTTGTTGTAAGTGAAGAAAGAAAATTAAATCAGAGAGTATTTCAAAAACCACTTCAGAAAATGAGAGAGAATTTCAGCACAAAAACCAAGAAACAAAGCTCTTTTGAATGCCTTAAACTTTTGAATTTTTCTTGCAAAAAATGTTGTTGTAAACAAACTCTCCCCAAACACCTCTATTTATAGGAGAGGCCTAGGGTTAAGGGATAAAACAAATTTAAGGTTAATTAAGTCATATTAGATTTGAAATATATCCCTAAATCAAATTTTAAACACAAAAAGACAAAATAAAACAGCTCAGAAAAATGCCCGTTACTGTTCAAACGGCTAGTCCGGTCGACTGGCCGGTCGACCGCACGTACAAAAAATCTGACCGTTGCAGGCCAGCGGTCGACCGCCCGGTCGACCCAAACTAACCGAGAGCAGACTGGGTTACAGTCGGTCGACCGTGCGGTCGACCGCAAAAACGTGCACACTGATACATGTACACCCAGAACTACAGTCGACTGGGCCGGTCGACCGACCAAACCTGACATAGGTCCGGTCGACTGTCCGGTCGATTGGCTCAGGTCAAAAACCAGATTTTGAACAGAAAATTAAAGGGATTTTGATTTTGACAAAAATATTTTTGAACAGGGATTAGTATAAAACACAAATATATATCTGTAGGCAAAATCTAGTATGCAAAATATTTTTGTATAAAATATAAGAAATTATTTTGGATCAAGTATGTGCGCAAAAACGTGTGTGATAGAGCTTCAAACCTATCCACTATTCTTTAACAAAGTATAAAACTAAAAACAAAATAATTGAGGACTTCTTGAGCAATCTTCAAGTCTTTGAGCCATGCTATCCTTGCTAGAGCCTTCTTCTTCTATGATCCTTCCTTGATGTGCAATATGCCTTCATAGCTTCATGAACTTAGAAGTTGTTGCAATAGCAAGCAATGGCCTTCAAATATGGTACTTATCCTGAAACTTATCTTAAGCAAATTCATTAGTACCAAATAGCTCTTATTTGGTTTGTCATCATCAAAACACAAAACAATTGGAGAGTGTAACCTCTTGGGCCAAAAATCTCCCCCTTTTTGATGATGACAAAACAAATAGGCTATAAACAAAAATATAGGGGAGGAGAAAACTCCCCCTCAACTTATGCTATATGAAAAACACAAGAATTTATTGAAAACAAAAGAAATGCTCTTGATACTAATTGAAACCAATTGAAACAATAATGAAAATCACATACTAACAAAACACAAGAATTCTCAAAAACGCATGAAAACAAAACAAGACAACAAAAACATATATAAACTCATATAAACTCATATGGAACCAAGACCATATAAATTTATTTTTGTCCATGTAAACTTATTCTCCCCCTTTTTGTCATACATCAAAAAGGGTTATGAAAAACATGTCTATTCAATAACACAAACATTAAGTTCTCCACAAATAAACGAGAATCTAGCAAAATCAAGTGGTTTAGTGAAAATATCGGCTAGTTGTAAATCCGTGGAAACATAATCAATATCTATATCTCCTTTCTCAAAATGATCTCTAAGAAAGTGATATCTAATCTCAATGTGCTTGGTCTTACTATGTTGATTTGCATTCTTAGTCATGTGTATAGTACTAGTATTATCACAAAATATTTTTATATGATCAAAATGCAAATCAAAATCAAGGAGAGTATGTTTCATCCAAAGGACTTGTGCACAACAAGCCCCCGCGGCAACATACTCCGCCTCGGCGGTTGAGAGTGTAACGGAATTTAGTTTCCTAGAGGACCATGAAACAAGACAATTACCAAGAAATTGACATGTCCCACTAGTACTCTTCTATCTACTCTACAACCCGCATAGTCGGCATCCGAATAACTCGTCATTGAGAAATCTCCGGTTTTCGGATACCATAGACCCATCCCAATAGTGCCCTTAATATAACGAATAATGCGTTTTACCGCAATAAGATGGGACTCTTTAGGACACGATTGAAATCTAGCACAAAGACACACACTAAACATGATATCCGGCCTACTTGCCGTTAAATATAAAAGACTTCCTATCATGCTTCTATATAATTTAATATCAACATTTTTACCTTGGTCATCTTTATCAGGCTTGGTTGTAGTTGCCATGGGAGTGTTGCAAGTCTTTGAGCCTTCAAGTCCAAACTTTTTTACAAGTTCCTTTGCGTACTTGGCTTGACTTATGAACGTCCCGTTTTGCAATTGCTTGATTTGGAGTCCAAGGAAGAAATTGAGCTCACCCATTGAAGACATTTCAAACTCAAGTTGCATTACCTTTTCAAAATCCTTGCACAAAAGCTCATTAGTAGAACCAAAAATTATATCATCAACATAAATTTGCACAATTAATATATCATTATCAACATGCTTAGTAAATAGAGTTGTGTCTACTTTGCCTTTAACAAAATCATTTGAAATTAGAAAACTAGAAAGCCTTTCATACCAAGCTCTAGGAGCTTGTTTCAATCCATATAAAGCTTTATCAAGTTTAAAAACAAAATCGGGATGAACATGATCAACAAAACCGGGAGGTTGAGAAACATAAACTTCTTCATTAATAAAACCATTCAAAAATGCACTTTTCACATCCATTTGAAAAAGTTTAAAATTTTTGAAAGATGCAAAAGCTAGTGTCATCCGTATGGCTTCAAGCCGTGCTACGGGTGCAAAGGTCTCCTCAAAGTCAATTCCTTCAACTTGAGTGTAACCTTGGGCCACTAACCTAGCTTTATTCCTAATGACATTTCCGGACTCATCCATCTTATTTCTAAAGATCCACTTAGTACCAATTATTGGTCTATCGTGGGGTTTAGGAACAAGATGTCAAACTTGGTTGCGCTCAAATTGATTGAGTTCCTCTTGCATGGCAAGCAACCAATATGGGTCCGTCTCGGCTTCGAGAATGCCTTTGGGTTCAAAATGAGAAATGAAAGCAAAGTTACCACATAGGTCATGGAGTTTGGAGCGTGTTGTGACTCCTTTAGATGTATCACCCAAGATGAGCTCCTTAGGATGATTTGTAGCGTATCTCCAAGCTTTAGGAAGCGGTTGAGAGCTTTCCTCTTTATCCTCTTGAACATCACCTATTGATTCTTGCTTTTCTTTTTGAGCGGGTGAGTCCTTCAAGGATAGTCTCTCCATGTCTTCACCTAATGGTTCAATCTCTACAACATTCTCAACAACCACATTAGATTCTTCAAACTTAACATGCATGGTTTCTTCAATAGTAAGTGAAGATCTATTAAAAACTCTATATGCTTTGCTAGTAGAAGAATATCCAACAAAGATAGCTTCATAAGCTTTAGCATCAAATTTACCCAAATTCTCTTTAGTATTTAAAATAAAACACTTGCATCCAAAAACTTTAAAATATGCAACATTAGGTTTTCTAGAATGATACATTTCAAAAGATGTTTTGGAAGAATTCTTACACACATAAATACGATTTGAAATATAGCATGCGGTGTTTACGGCCTCGGCCCATAAATATTGAGGGAGGTCATATTCACTTATCATTGTCCTAGCCATCTCTTGAAGTGTTCTATTTTTCCTTTCTACAACTCCATTTTGTTGTGGAGTCCTAGGACAAGACATTTCATGCTTTGTTCCCTTTTCATCACAATAAGTCATGAAGAGTTGGTTAACAAACTCACCACCTCTATCACTCCTTATTCTCAAAATCGAAAAACCTTTTTCTTTTTCAACCCTTTTTCGAAAGATTTTGAAATATGAAAATGTTTGATCTTTACTTTGCAAGAAGAAAACCCAAGTGAAACGGGAAAAATCATCAACTAAAACAAATGCAAATCTACTACCATTTAAACTTTTAGTTTGTGTTGGTCCAAAAGATCCATATGAATTAGTTCTAAGGGCCTAGTAGTCATGATATCCTTAATTGGTTTGAAGGAAGACTTGGTTTGTTTCCCAAGTTGGCACGCACCACAAATGCGGTCTTTCTCAAACTTCAAGCAAGGTATACCCTTTACTAAATCCTTAGAATTAATTCTAGCAAGATGGTCAAAAGATGCATGTCCTAATCTTCTATGCCAAAGCCAAGAATTTTCATCAAAAGCATTCAAGCATTTAGTAGAACAATCTAAATTAAGCATGTCAATAATGTAAACATTATTATCACGAAAACCGGTAAGAATACAAACATCAGATTTAACATAAAAAATCTTGCAAGAAGAATCATCAAAAACAACTTTAAGTCCACGGTCACAAAGTTGACTAATGCTAAGCAAATTATGTTTTAAACGATCTACTAAAACAACATTCTCTATAATAGGAGATGTACCAATTTGAATGTTACCTATACCGATGATAGTTCCTTTGGAGTCATCCCCTAAGGTGACGGAGCCACCTTCCATGTACCTTGATAGGGTTGTGAAGTTATTGATGTCCCATGTCATGTGTCTTGAACAACCACTATCAAGGTACCACCGCTCCCTACGTCTTGGAGCCTTGGTGTGTACCTACATCAAACAATTTAGGACTTGATTTTGGTACCCACATTTTCTTGGGTCCTAGAGGGTTAGTGCCATGAACCCAAACAAGATTATTGGATCTATTTAATTGATCATAACAAAATTTAGCTAAATGTCCATTTTTACCACAATATGTGCATCTATATACTCTACCATATTTAAAAGCATAATGGGTGTGTGATTTGTGAGCATGAGCATTGTGAGCATGAGCATGAGAAGTGTTAGGTGTAGAGTGAGCATGAGGAATCTTAGCATGAGATGTGTGCTTTTTAGAAATTTTACTTCAAGTTTCTTAGTGTTAAAAGCACAATCTTTCAAAACTTTTTCAAAATCATTTATTTTAGATTTAAAGAAGAAATTTCATTTTCATCAATCATAGGAGATTTTGCCTTACAAGAAGCCTTGTAGGCATTAAATTCTTCTTGAATAGAAAAGTGATTAGAAGAAATATCATTTTTTTCTTTTGAAACCATAGCAAGTTGATTTTTAAGAAAAGCAACTTCTTTTTGTAATTTAAAACATTCAATCTTTTTATTGTCATAAGTTTCAGAAAGTTCAACAAAGGCATGTACAAGAACTTCCTTACTTAGCTCATCATCTTCATCATCATGAGATTGAGGGGTTACCTTAGGAGTATTTGCCATGAAACACATGTTCGCCGTATCCACCTCTTCTTCGGACTCGCTCTCCGAATCCCACGTTGCCTTGTATGCTTTCTTTTCCTCCGGCTTCTTTGGCTTGAAGGAGGAAGTCATCTTCTTCTTAAACTCCGGGCAATCCGCCATGATATGTCCGGGTTTGCGGCAATTGTAGCAAATGATTCTTCTCTCCTCTTTGCCTTCAAATTTCTTCCGGAAGTTGAGCTTGTTCTTCCGGTACAACCTCTTGACATTCCGCACAAGTAGAGTTAGCTCCTCATCATCTTCTTCGTCTTCTTCATCGTCATCATTGGTGGATGAAGTCTTGAAGGCTATGGATTTCTTCTTTGAAGTAGTGGCCTCTTCTCTTGCCTTCTTCTCCATCTCATGGGTCTTTAGGTTCCCAATGAGACTAATGAGGTCCATCTCGTCCTTGTCGTTCAATTCTTTTAAGGTGGTGGCCTTTACTCCCATGAAGACGGAAGAGCCCGAATCACTTTCCGCACCTTTTGATCGTTGGAGATGTCATCACCTAAGGAAGAAAGACCATTAGTGATTTTAGTAAACCTTGTAATCATACTATCAATAGACTCATCATCAATCATTTTAAATGACTCATATTGGGACCTCAAGAGATCTATCTTAGCTCTCTTGACTTGTGAAGTCCCTTCGTGTGTGACCAATAAGTGTTGCCAAATCTCATAGGCGGATTGGCAATGAATTACCCGTGTAAGGTCATCCTCATTCAAGGCAGTTAATAGGGAGTTTTGGGCCTTGGAGTTAGCCTCATATTCTCTAAAGTTGAAGTCAGTCCAAGTGCTCTCATCACCATCGGGTGCTACATAGGGTTTGGTCAAGGACTTGGCCACTAAGCTACCCAAAGATTGCAAAAATATAGTCATCCTAACCTTCCAAATAGGGAAATTTAGTCCATCAAATTTAGGAGGGGTTTTAATGTTATCGGCCATGTTTACTAGTGTATGAAAGTATGAATGAGAGTGTTGATTAGCAAATTTTAAGGATATCTCTATGGATGTTAAGTCAAAACCTAGAGTCCAAGCTCTGATACCAATTGAAAATCACCTAGAGGGGGGGTGAATAGGTGATAATGCTAATCAATGGACAAATTTAAAAATTAAGATGTAACAATCACCACACAAGATTCACAAGATGAATGGAAGCAAGTAAATATAGCAATGATGATAATAAGCAAGTAATAAGTGCAAGAATATAAACCAATCGCAAACACAAGGATATGTTATCGAGGTTCGAGCACCCAGCTCTACTCCCCGCCTTCCCCAGAATGATTCTAGCTACTTCCACTATCACAAAGAAATCACAATTACACCGGAGTACCCAACTCCACAATCTCGATTACAAGCAATTTCTGAGTAGTCAAAAAACCACAAACTCTCTCTTTCAAATGTCTCTTCCCTTACAAAAGGTCCTTAGAGAACAATGAGTAGGAATGAAGCTCTTGTTGTAAGTGAAGAAAGAAAATTAAATCAGAGAGTATTTCAAAAATCACTTCAGAAAATGAGAGAGAATTTCAGCACAAAAACCAAGAAACAAAGCTCTTTTGAATGCCTTAAACTTTTGAATTTTTCTTGCAAAAATTGTTGTTGTAAACAAACTCTCCCCAAACACCCCTATTTATAGGAGAGGCCTAGGGTTAAGGGATAAAACAAACTTAAGGTTAATTAAGTCATATTAGATTTGAAATATATCCCTAAATCAAATTTTAAACACAAAAAGACAAAATAAAACAGCTCAGAAAAATGCCCGTTACTGTTCAAACGGCTAGTCCGGTCGACTGGCCGGTCGACCGCACGTACAAAAAATCTGACCGTTGCAGGCCAGCGGTCGACCGCCCGGTCGACCCAAACTAACCGAGAGCAGACTGGGTTACAGTCGGTCGACCGTGCGGTCGACCGCAAAAACGTGCACACTGATACATGTACACCCAGAACTACAGTCGACTGGGCTGGTCGACCGACCAAACCTGACATAGGTCCGGTCGACTGTCCGGTCGACTGGCTCAGGTCAAAAACCAGATTTTGGACAGAAAATTAAAGGGATTTTGATTTTGACAAAAATATTTTTGAACAGGGATTAGTATAAAACATAAATATATATCTGTAGGCAAAATCTAGTATGCAAAATATTTTTGTATAAAATATAAGAAATTATTTTGGATCAAGTATGTGCGCAAAAACGTGTGTGATAGAGCTTCAAACCTATCCACTATTCTTTAACAAACTATAAAACTAAAAACAAAATAATTGAGGACTTCTTGAGCAATCTTCAAGTCTTTGAGCCATGCTATCCTTGCTAGAGCCTTCTTCTTCTATGATCCTTCCTTGATGTGCAATATGCCTTCATAGCTTCATGAACCGAGAAGTTGTTGCAATAGCAAGCAATGGCCTTCAAACATGGTACTTATCCTGAAACTTATCTTAAGCAAATTCATTAGTACCAAATAGCTCTTATTTGGTTTATCATCATCAAAACACAAAACAATTGGAGAGTGTAACCTCTTGGGCCAACACTACATCCAGTCCCCAAGCAACCCGTTTGAGATTTTCCTTATCCTTGATTTTGTACACCCAAAACCAACACCTTATACACCACTTGACAAATCTCCTTTGCCAAATGTATACAACTCTTCTTACACCAAGAAGACAACAATACCTTGTACAACTTCTCTTCAACCCTAAGACGCTCTTGTACAATCTTTCTCTGTGAGTAATTACAATCAATCCTATAAGTCTTGATCTATATGTGATCGTGAATAAGGACTCTTATAGGTGGACTCTCAAAAATCTTCACTAAAGGATTGGAATTTGAGTGAAGAATTGAAAGTAGAAACAGTTTTCTGAAAAACAGATTTTCGAACAGAATTTTTGGGTAGAAAACTATTGATATGAATTGGTGTATTTAGCCTAGGACAATATCCCTATTTATAGGTGAAATCTATAGTCAGTTAGGAAAGTTATTAACTTGAATTTGAGTTATGAAATGTTAGATAAAATACTAGAAATCAATAACTGTACAACAGTTACAAACTGCTATAAGTCGACTAGGGGTTGGGGTTTAGTCGACTAGGGTAAGCAATTTTGACTGAGTTAGTTGACTAATCAAAGGAGTAAGTCGACTAAAATAAGACTGATACAAATGATAAGTTTCTAGAAACTAAAATTAATCGACCAGCAGAGTTTATAAGTGGACTATAACTTGTATTAGTCGACTAGTAATATTGATAAGTCGACTAACAATCCTATTAGTCTACTAATAGGAAGGGTCAAGTCTACTAATAGGAAAGATCAAGTCTACTAATAGGAAGGGTCAAGTCTACTAATAGCACTATTTTGTGTGCGATCAAGGCTTTTAACAAATATCTAAAAATGCACAAAAATAGTACAAATTACATTTATTATCATCAAAACAAGTTCCAACATGTATTGGATTAACTTTGGTCACTTAACCCACGGCTGGTTCTTGATAGCATTGAAGACTTCATTAATGGGGAGCCTCACCGGAGTGAAGTGATGTTCTATTTTGAAGGCTTAGAGTGAATTCGTTAAGAGGACCAGAAATGTAAGTATTTTGTAGTTGGGTTGCCCCCGATTCAAGTTACTGGCACTGGTTGGAACTCCATACCGCGATTTTGACTTCTCTCCATCGTAACTGCATTTGAGAGACTGGTTGGGGAGCTCTTTATCGCTTCCTCCAACTGGATGTAAAGCTGAGATTGAGACAATACTTCACTTATTCGAGTAACGCCATGCTTTAATAGGTGTTTGTATAGGGGAAAGAAATCTACAGTCCACTGATGAACGCAAGTGCAGAGATAACTTCACTGTAGCTGGGAACCTTGGCAAGCTGGTTCTAAAAGTAGCAATGTACGACTTGAAACTGTCGCCCTGTCTTATTTTGATAGTGAGAAAGTGGTGGTTATTCTTCTTGATCTCTGATGGGAGGAATATTGGGTGAAAAACGCCTTAGTTATCTCCTCAAAATTATGGAGCGAACGTGAGGGCAGGGAATAAAACCAATCCAAAGCCATACCTTTCAGACTAGAAGGAAAGGTCAGGCACATGAGCGGGTCATTGCGGGAGTAGACCACCGTCTTTTCTCGAAAATACGTGATGTGCTAGACTGGGACGCTGGCTCCGGAGTAGTATTTAAAGGTCAGAGTCATGAATTCTTTTGAAAATTCACACTCCATAATCGCTTCGGAGAGGGGGAAATAGGAGACCTTGGCAGTACCTTGTTTCGGTCCGCTAGGAGTTGCAATTTAGGTTTCTTGATCCATTTTTGGACTAGCTAGTCGAGGGTTTGGATGTAAGAAAACTCCTCAATCCTCTTCTTAGTTTGGTCGCGCTGAACTTCCACTCAGGAACAAGGTGAATCAGCCTTGTCGTCGGAGCGCTCTTCGTGCAGGAAAGAAAGTCAGTCTGGACTACCTCAGGTTCATGATTGGCCTGCCAACTCGAGTCTCCCCAGTTCTAGGTTCATTTTTTGGCTGCATCTGGACATGGGTTCTTTGGAGGGTGGCTATCTGCGTCTGTTGATCATTGAGTTATTTCAGTGCCTCTTGTTCACAAGTGACATTTTCGAGATCGAGAGCTACCTGCTCTAATCGCTATCTGGCTAGACTTATTGCTCCTTCATGTCTGCGAGCATCCGAAGGATTTGGCCTTCGTATAACGGTGACGCGACAACGTTGGCGACTCCCCTTTAAGATAAGGAGGAGCTAGTGTCTTATTCAGCATGCTCACGGTCGATGGTGCGTGGAGGAATCGTGCCCCTGTTGGTGGTGTTGTTTTTGCCTTTGGACAGAGCGCGCTGTGGGTGATCATTTGTTTCTTCGGGCCATCGACGCTAGGGGAGAGGCTTTATAAGGAAGGACATGGGTTTGGGTTGGATGGGAGGAAATCTCAAGTGTAGACTCAAGATCTAAATAAAAGCACCAATTTATGGTAAATAAAACTTCATCACAAGCACCCAAACACCTCCGATCAAACCTGTCAGAGCATACAGAGAAGGAAAATTCCTTTCAGGTTAGGAGCACCGGTGTGGTGCCAGCTTAAGACTTTCAAGCGTGAGAATCAGTAGTCGATAAGGAAGGAGGACCAACAGAGGGAAACTATTGTTATAGCAGTGGTGGACTGGCAAAGAAAAATTGCCAGTGTGGTGTGATTTGTGCTCTAAGGATAAGGAAAGCGGCTTCCTTCTCCTTGGAGAAGGAGGTGTATTTGTATTTGATATTGACGACCAAGCGGATGTGGATAGATGCGGATCTTCAACCGTTCAGTTTGAGTTTACTGATCCTTATAACCGTTGAGATCGTATTCAGATACTTAGAATTGGTATGCTGGAAAGGTGACATGTTGCTATCTTCAACTGCTTGTTGAGTTGTAACGTGGCTCCAGACGAGAAAGAGGACAAAGTCAAGTAATAGTTTTCGCGATTTGCCTCGGTCGATCCGTGATGATGGATAAGGTCGCCATGTGGTATGTAGTCGAGTCGGTACTGGGTGGTTGTATGATTTCGGACTCCGGGGCGAGAGATGTCTTCGGAAGACAATATGGCTTTTGAGCTTTGGTTTAGGGTTGCCGCTGGATTTAGGCTTGGTTGAGATTTCAATATGGGGATTCTGAGAGCTTCCCTGTATTCCTGCCACTAGATACGTGTTGTGATCCTAGTAGGGATTAAATTTTGTCACTTCCCCATCATGTCTATGTACTCTTAGGTGCCTAAGAAAGATCTCTATTAATACACATATACACCTTGCAAAGATTATTAAGTTAACTAAAATTAAAAAAAAAATTATTAACACTAAAGTTTCGTAAGCAACATAACAAGTGATGAAATCTCGTGTGAGCCATTGGAAAGCATACTGATCAGTTATTGTAAAGCAGAAGCTATGTTTTGATGTCGATCAAGATGACCATTCTCTGCTTTTAAAGATGAGAGGGTTGATTATTGTTCACCAAGAATCAGTCTTTCTTGGGCATCTCAAATATTTTCAAACTACATTTCAAATAGGCTTACAACTTTTTTGCTAAATTTTTCAAAAATACTATGAACTATTAGCCTTTAGCTCAAAAGTACCCGCAAAATTTTTTTATTCTAAAAATACCATGAGTTTTTATATGTTTTTTCTAAAAAATACCTTCCATTAATGTTTCATTTAAAATTATAGCATGTGATTAGCATGTGCCTCAATGTGACCAACAAGCCTCGTTTTTAACTTCACCACAAGTTTTGTCTAAAGTTGTAAATTTTTAACAGAAAATATCTTGAACTTTTAAATTTTTAATAGAAATTACCCTGAACTTATAATGTTTAATAGAAGGGAAAATTATTTTTCGGTCCCCAGGGAGTTTGACTTGTGTCAAAAACTCCCTGGAGAAATAATTGGTGTTGAAAAGTCTCCCAATACAGGAATTAATTAAAGCAAGTCCCCGTGTACGCTTTGCACGGGCACATGGGTCTTCAGTGGTATTGGAAAGATGCAAATACTCTGCCTGGTTGTGTGTTCTGGTCGCTCTCATTATCGAGTAAAAAAACCTGTGCGGCATCATTATTACCGTTCTGGGCGCTGTCATTTCCCAAAAATTACGTGCAAACCACTCAAAACTGTATCTCTCAAAAATTAGTTTCTATGCCGATCAGAACTCGCCGCAGGTCACCATGACCTTACATCGGTATCAGATCTCTGTTTCACAGAAAGATTCCTGTTGCGAAGAGGAAATCATCAGCGGACAGATCTGAATGAGAGTCTTCGCCAGTCATGCCCAAGCGTCCAGTTCCTTCTTCCAGCGAAACGTGAGTCCATGATAGTGTCTGTGTCCACTTTTTACCACCTTTTGAACATTATGTCCACATTTATCATTATATGTCCACCTATATGTCCAAATTTATCATTATATATCAATATTTCTAAGTAACTGTCCACTTTTTTTAATTATATATCCACTTTTTGTGATTTATGTCCATATTTCGAACATTCTGTCTACATGTTTAATTATTTGTCCACCTATTTCTGTTTTTGTCCACATTCAAACATCATGTCCACTTTTAATATTTGTCCACCTATTTTTGTTTTTGTCCACATTTCCAATAGTCTGTCCACATTTTTAATTATTTGTCCACATTTTTTTATTTTTGTCCACATTTCGAACATTATGTCCACCTTTTTAATTATTTGTCCATATTTTTCTGTTTTTGTCCACATTTTGACCTTTATTACAATTTGTCCACAAAGATATTACTCTAAAGCAGAAGAAGAATACAAAAAATTTTCTCCACCCATCTTCCTAGATGCACCCATATTCAAAGTTTATAGGTCTTTTACCCCGAATTAGAGATTGTCATCAGCAAGCCTTTGGATCCTGCCCCTTTGTACACTACTTGAACCTTGGAGCTATAGCCACGGACCAAACACCCTTCAGAAGATCATCCCAGAGTGAGACGAAGAGTTGCGGAGCCTCAGGTTTTTAGGAAGCCTTCACGCCTTCACGCCATCTTGGATTAGAAGTTACACGTTCCTACCAATCGATGGTGTTTCCGTGAAGAAGAACACGAAGGAAACTCCTGTTAGGAGGAAGTATTTTTCGTGTAAACCATGGGAGAGGCAAAGGAACAAGACTGACAAAGGAAAGGAGATAAGGGTCCTGAAAGGAGGGAAGATCCCTTCTGAAAACAAACAGAGGTTAGTTACAAATAATTTGTCCAACTTAAGTGAAATATATCCATTTTCCTATTTTTTGTCCACTTTTCTGTATATCTATCCACTTTTAATTGTGAATATTGGCGCTCTCTTTTGACAACTTTGCCCAATTTTTGTACATTTTAAAAGGTATTATTTGAAGGAGCTCCTTACTACCGTCGTTGAGAGCTCAAAAAAGGAGGATATATTTAAATTTGTCCTCCTTCAAATCTTGTACCAGCTTTCAATGATATGGCTCCCAAATTCTAGACAATCAGTGTCCAAGAATCACTTTTGGTACTATCGGAGCCTGGAAGCTGTGAAAGGCACGGCGTAGGCTGTGGCTATTCACGAGGAAACAACGAAAGTTGTTCGTAACGCAAAGCTTTCAATGGAGAGGTGAATCAGTGATGAAAATACAAGTAAAAGTGGCTACATGTCAAGATGCGTCACCCCGTTAAATGTAAATTTGGCCACTCCACGTAGTTCCTGTCCAACTTTTTAGGCTTCTGTCCAATTTTTTATTAATTTATCCACTATTTTAGTTATTTGTCCTCTATTTAGTTATTTGTCCACATTCAAAGTTATTTGTCCACATTCATGTTTATTTGTCCACTTTTTTGGTAATATGTCTATTTTTTTATTCTTAAATGCTGTTCTGGTACTATACGATAACAGACCTGCGGACCTTGGCTAGGCATAGAGATGGTGTTCCACCGATGTGTAACTGGGTAGAAATGAGGCAGGTTGTGGACTCCTTTAAGCAGTTGGGGTTAGAGCGCAGATCACAAAGGTCGTCACCACATTATCGATGAGGAAGAAATGATACTTGAGAAGAAAGAAAAGGAGAAAGAGAAGTGGGAAAGGAAGAGGGAAGAGAAGATAGAAGAAAGGAGAAGAGAGGAGAAGAGAACAAAGAGAAAAGGAGAGAAGAGAGAAGGAGAGAGAACGAAGAGAAGAAAAAGAGGGGAGGGAGAACTTGGTACCTTCTGAAGAAGAGAAGAAGAGAAGTGAATAGAGAAGCAAAGACATAAAAGAAGAAGTGCTTGTTCATTACAAACAAGAGATTACCTGCCTTCGCACTGCCTTGGTGGTTGCTGGCCTCGATGATGTTACGAAAGCGGGGTTTTCTTTTGAAGATCTTAGGAAGTTTCCCGATGCTGAAGAAAAAGAAAACATAGAATCAATCGGGGTGGGCGTGGATAATGAACTGTCCCCAGTTGCCAAAGTGGAAGTAAGAGAGGACGAAAGAGAAGTGGAAAGAGAAGAGAAAAGAGAAGAGGAAAGAGAGGATGTGACTGTACGCTCTGCTGGTTTGACAAAAATTGTTAAGAATGTAAAGGGTCGGGAACTTTGAAAACCTGCTAAGGTTGTGACATCTTCATCTTGGGCATTTCCAGTAAAATAGTACTTTTTATTTGTCCAACTTAAAAAATTCTGTCTACAATTTTATAGTTTCTTTCCAAGTTTTTAAGTATCTGTCCAACTTTTTATGTTTCTGTCCACATTTTTAAGTATATGTCCAAGTTTTTAAGTTCATGTCCAACTTTTAAAGTTTCTGTCACATTTTCAAGTATTTGTCCAGATTTTTAAATATTTGTCCAACCTTTTAAGTAATTGTCCAACTTTTAAACTATCTGTCCAATTTCTAATTTTTCTTTCCAATTTTTAAAGTTTATGTCCAACTTTTTAAGCAATTGTCCAACTAACTGAAAGAATGCTCACTTATTTGATTATTTCGTCCCACCTTTTAATTATCTAGCAACCTGACAGGGCAAACGGGTACAAAGGAAGCATGAGACAACAACGTCCTCTCCCTATTCTAGAAGCAGCTTCTACAGTAGCGGTAGTAGAGCCATCTGCCATTGTTCCACCAGCAGCCTCTGCCTTAGTGGTAACAGAGTCCTCTACACCGGTTGCATGCATAGCCTCCTTCGATGAAGTCAACGCATCTCAATTGTGCAGGACATCCATGCAACTATGCATATAGGACCTATAGAATGTCTAAAAATCATTGAAGACAAGTCATCAGATGACAGAATCTATGCTTCAGACGCGAGGCTACAAAGCCACTCATGCAATACTAAGACGCAGGGCTCGAAGCCTGCGCCCCAACATCCCTCCAATGCCAAGACGCAGGGTTCGAAGCTCGCATCTCAGCACTACTTCAATACCAAGACGCAGAGCTTGAAGTACGTGTCTCAAATGCAAAGCTCGAGGCATGCGTCCAACATTACATCAATGAGGGAACAAAGAGTTTGAGGTTCGCGTTTCAACACCACCGCGGCGCCCAAACGTAAAGCTCAAGACCCGCGTCCAGCATTACCTCCACAGCTAAACGCAGAGCTCAAGTCTGCGTTTAAACTATAGAGGAGCTCGCGTCTCAGTTATAGAGGAGCCCTACGTCTCAGTTATAACTACCCTCATTATTGGGTCAAGTGCCCACGTAATGAGGGGAGTTAACTCCTATTATGTAGAGTTTTTAGGGGACAGTTTTACCCATGAAACCCCTATAAATAGCTCAGTTTGCTATTGAAAAGGGGTCAAAAATTTTCAGCTGAGGAAGATTAGCTTTAAAAAGAGTTCAACTCTTCTACCAACTTGCTGAGTTCAAATTTTTGCCTAAGTTTCTTTGAGATTTCATTGCGTAGAAGCTGTGCTACTCCATCTGAGATCCAAAGAGAAGAGTTCCAGAAGAGCCTGACGTTCACCCCGATCAATGAAAAATAAGATTGACTTTCTGTTGCTACATAAAATATCCAACCTTAAACAAAGAGAAGATCTGAGCTTGAGTATCTTCTCTCTCTTATAGTTGAAATTTGAGTTGTTCTAATTTTTCATTGATTCAAGAAAACTTTGCAACATATTTTCAAATTTCCTCCCCGTACAAGAGATGACGACTCCGCTGGGGACAACTTTCTCCACTGATGAGATTGTTGTGGTGCAAAGTGACATCAGTTTCATAGAAAAAATGATCGAGTCACTCATCATGGAATTCAACAAGGCAAAGTACGAAGAGTTCCTCTATTCTGGCTCTAAGAGTCCCAGGGTGGCACGGAGTACCGCAGGGTCTCCTCAGAGATCCGCTCTCAAGTTTTTCGGAGACTTCTCCAAAGATGGCCTGCCCAAACAGTGTCATTTCTGGTTGCGTAGGCCGTGTGGCCGTCTGCAATGTCTTCCACAAGACCCGCGAGGCCAACGTCGTTGAAGGCCAATCTTGCCACGCCCCTTCTCTCAACATTTCGCAGCTCCATGTTACCAGGAGTTTCCAACAACCCGTGAAGCATAACTAAAATGTTGAACGTCGACAAAGGCATCGCGCATGTCGATTAAAGATAGAAAAAGTTGGAAAATCATCTGTCCAGCAAATACAGGACGTAAGGCTCAGGATCGCGTCTCTTCTAAACCGCATCAGACACACGAAGTCTACATCTGGATACCAAAACATAGACCTCAAGAGGCTCACATTTTTGAGAACCTACTTCAAGGACGCGATGTTCAGCAACGCGAGGTCTGCATCTCTTCTCCCGAGTCTCTATGTCAGAATGCGAGACTTATGAAGTCCGCGTTTCTCAATTGTCACCAGGCAAGCGCGACAATCAGCAACACGAGATCCGTGTCTCTTCTCAGCAAAGGTAGGAGACCCACGTCTCAAAGCTAAAACATGAGAGCCGCGTCTGTTCCATAGAATGTAAGCTCCGTGTCTCTGAACCCTGCACCCCTGAGACTTGCGTCTCTGAGTTACGACGCAAAGTTAACATTCGCTCTCTGATGGCTAAGATCAGAAGGGAGCTAAAAAGTCCTCATCCATATAGACTCGAGGGGATCCCCCTCCAACGGATCTAAGGGACTACTTGACAAAGAAGAGAAGTGTTTATCAAATCACTCCACAATGCTGCTGTGAATGGTTTATCATAGCTGTGCTCTCTGAATGCCACTGCAGCTCGCATGTAAGCAAACAGTCGGTGTTCAACCGGTTATCATCTATGTCAGTCTCCCACTCAACCAAAACGCGTCGCTCCCACATAAAGAGAACCTTCTCTGATGCAGAGTACCTTGAAGTTACTGCGAACATGGTGGCTCCAAGCACTACGTCGATCAAAACTAAGGAGAAGCAACCAATAGTCAGCTCCGACGAGTCTGACACCGAGCCAGAAAGAGTGTACCGACATACCTGCACTCGAACTGTAATAATAGCCCTAGTAGACTATAGTGCCCTAACCTGAGGTATTGAAGTAAGCGAGTCACACTCTGCCATGGCAGAATCACAGGTCTTGAACTCTTATGTAGAGAAAGAAGCCTTCGCATATATGGCAAGCACTCGTGAAGAAATGGCCAGGCCCTCTGAATAGCAAGCTCAACAAGAATCTATCGACAGCTTAAGCAGATGCTTTCGCAATTGCTTCAGGACAAAAAGAAGAAGCCGAAGCTAAGACTCCTTTCAAGAAGTCCAAAGGCAAACGGAAGGAAGGGGAAAGCTCATCTTCAACATATGTCGAGGAGGAGGAACATTCTAAATCTGAGTCATCCAGGCCTCCATCCGAAGAGGGAGGCAATTCAGAGAATGGGAACATCCATTCCAAAAGGATGAGCAAACTGGAGCAACGCCTTGAGGCCCTTGCCAATCAGAAAGGTCTCCAAGAAGCAGGAGTGGTCCGGCCATACCCGGCTGAGTGGGATCTTGTCTCGTACCCTCCTAAATTCAAAGCTCCGACCCTACAGGCCTTCAATGGCAAAGGGTCACCGAACCAGCACATATACTATTTCAAGTCTCAGATAGGGAATGTAGCATCAAATAATGCCATCTTGGCACGTTTGTTCATCGGCACCCTGAAAGAGATTACTTTTGAATGGTTCATGAAGCTCCCAGAAGGCTCCATCAAGAACTGGGGTGATCTGGAGAAGCTTTGCCTCACCTGCTTCTTCGAAGATGACTCAGGGATTACTATGACAACTCTCCTGGCGACGAGGAATGGAAAGGAGAGTCAGTAAAAGAATTTGTTGAAAGATTTTAGAATATGGCACTCTGATATCCCAACGGTATGCCCAGGCCACCCTGGTGGAAACATGTCGTCATAATTTGCAAACCTCACTCCTAGCTCAGATAGGAGTAGCTGAAAGCTGTACCTGAAAGCAGTTGGTCCAGCAAACCGAACAGGCAAAGGAGATTGTCGCCAGGGTTAAGGCAAAAAAAATAAGTCTAGACCAAGAAACTGCCAAATCTTGTGCCCGAAGCATCTTTCCAAGCTAAAAGGAAGGACACATTGGCGACAGAGATGAAGTCTTCCTCTAAGCCCCAACCAGCTAGAGGGGTAGCTCCTCAAGCCACATACGCGCCAACAAGTAGTACTCCTTCAAGGACAAGCACGTCGATTCGTTGTTCAAGTTACTCAACAAGAGCAACAGCTGAAGCTTCCTGAAGCTAGACGTCCTGAGAAGGTGGGCAAGACCAACAACCCCAATTACTGCTTGTCTCACAGGTTGCTGGGGCACCCTACCAAAAATTGTTACATCTTCAAAGACATTCTCTAAGCTTTGATTGATGCGGAGGTGCTCAATCCCCGCCTGAAGCAGAAGAAAGTGACAACCAACATGACGTCATTCCTTCAGTTCGGGGTACAACCTTCAATGCCAGCCGGAGTAGTTCCCATACCGAAAGAGAAACTAAGAATGGTCAATAAAGATACTCACCACTAACAGGAGAAATGTCTCGTACCTGTTCCTACTCTTCAAGGAGAAGTCATGTGTATTCATCCCAACCTCGTGGAAGGCCAGCAGTAGACTACTATTACCAACAAGAAGTCCAAGGAAAAATCAAAAGCTTCACCTTGTAATGTGGTGTGTGCTTTCTCCCAGGAAGCAGAAACTGATATCACTTCACTAACTGATTCAGAGGAGGAGACAATCATTCTTGCTGTAGAACCAAATGCACTGCTCGTGGCAGGGACTCGCTCGGGCCAACATACTTGAAAAGGTACGACAAAATGGTGGCAAATCTGCCTAAACGCACCCCAGAGCCAACCAAGCAATCCATGAAGCAACCCATGCAAAAGGATCTTCGATACACCAAAGGTCTCCCGAAGAACAAAGTGGAAGGATCTTCAGCACCTTACTGCTTTAATGTTTTTGCTCAACTAGCCAATATCCCGGCCAGGATTACCCTCTATGAGCTCCTGAGACTGTCCAAGTTAATATGGGAAGCTCTGAGAGAAGCTTTAACCGACGCTAAGACCTTCATGGCTCAGATTTCGGCTAAACCAGAGGAGGGAGATAAAGAAAACTGTCTCCACGCCTCTCAACATGTCCCCTGCATAACCATCACTCCAGATGACATGCAGGTTAAGGGGAAACATGATAGGCCCCTGTAGTTCAAAGGGTATATTGGATCATCTGAAGTGAGCCGCATTCAGGTGGATCCAAGATCTGTGTTGAGCATCATGCCCCGCCGGGTCATACAGCACTTGGGAATCCCCACTCATCGATTAAGTGCCACTCAAAACTACCATTTACGACTTTGGTGCTAATGGTACACGCCCGATGGGAAAAATCAAACTCAAATGCCATATCAGGGACCTAAGATCTGAGGTGACGTTCTATGTTATTGACGCCGACACTTCGTATAATTGGCTGTTGGGAAGACCATGCAATCTGATTAGTACACAAATGTGCATATTTTACCATATCATTCCCATGCATTTTAGCAAATAAATATATGATTTTCACTCATCTTCTCTGTATTTTTACAGGTCCACAACTGAAATGGGAGAAAGCCCAATAATCACTTTAATTAGCAATAATTAAAGAGATTAATTCCAAGCCCAAGATAAAGCCCAAATTTGAAATCAGAATCTAGAGAGATCCGCGTAACAACTCAAGATTCTAGAAGGCCACGTGGATAACAACCTCGCAACCAACTCACAACAGAAAGTTGTTGCCAAACGGTTGAGATATTGCCGCAAAATCCGGGATTTTCCCGCCAATTTGCCACAAATCTAGGGCCGTTGAGCCCCAGATTCTGGCCACCTGTTCGTCTTCTGGAGAGTTCTTCTGAGGCCTATAAATACTGCACCTGGACCTGCGAGCAAAAGAGGAACAGCAAGAGAAGGAGATTAGAGATTAGTTGCATGTATTTTCTTAGGTTTTTCTTTAGGTTTTAGTTCTCCTTCCTCTTCTTCCCTAGATCTTTGCAAGAGAGAGATTGTAAGAGAGAGAGAGCTTATGTAAGCAAGGGTGACACTTGTGGAGCAAGGATTGATCCATTCTCTTCAACTCTACTTGAGCAAATTCTAGTATTACTTGCTTTCTTTAATTCATGCTTTTATTTCCTTGCAATTTTACTTCATGCTTGCTTTTATTTTCTTTTAATGGCTTATAGCTAACTTTTCTACATGTACTAGCTAACACTAATCTTGCTTAACTTCTAACTCATGGGTGATTGCTTAAGTTCATCTTGCAAGTTGGATGGTCTTCTCTTCTCCGATGGGTAAAACCCCCCGTCATCCAAGTGAGAAAGTAATTAGGTCAACACGCAAGACAAATCTATGCCGATGAATCAACATGAGGCAAGCATCACTATCAAGGAGATTAGTAAGCTAGCAAGTTAGCTAGTCATGGTTTTCTTCTATCTTAAATCTTTTACAAAGTTTTCATTCTTGATTTCTTTTCCTTTCCAACATGAACAATTCCACCACTTCTTTCATATTCTTTTCCATGATTGTTTTATTCTTTTAAGAACAAAGAAGACACTTCGTTTACTTTCTTCACTACGGACCGTAACGCTTCCATCGTTAGCTCTCCCTGAGAATCGACTCGGTATAGCCCTATGCTATAACGGAGATAAGAAAGGGTATATTAATCATCTTTCATACATTTGTGGAGTAATCTAAGCACGAGAGGTTGTTTCTAAACCTTACTTCTCTTTCATTTGAATATACATTGTGTGCTAACAATACTTTATTCCTCCACATTTACATACACCTTTCCCGTTTAATCAAAATGGCGCCGTTGCCGGGGAGAGCAACGGATTTTCTTTAAAGTGAAGAACTAAACGAATGTTCTTCTCTGTTGCAGGTTACAGGTTGAAGAACAGGAAAATTTTAATTGCAGTGACATATAAGTGGACCTGGGCCTCTGCTCTCGAAAGCAGAGACCAGGATCCCTCAGTTTTGCCGCGGAATCCTGGTTTTTGCCGCGGATCTGCGGCAATCCTGAGTTGACTACTCACAAAATTTCTGCAGGGTCTCCAGCTCTGCAAAATACAGTTTCTGCTGTACTTGAATTCCTGTATTTTTCACCATATACCTGCTAATTTAATCAACAGTAAAAAATTTGGTTGAAAAGTTAAAAATTGATTAGACATTTGCATTTCTAGGCACGTGTCTTTTCAATTCATTTACTTTTACTGTTGAAGAGTGCTGGAGGCAAGGTACGTTTCGCATTGCATGTAGACTAGGAATCATCTCTTGCTTGATTTTCATGCTTTGAGTGTATCCTAGTTATATTTCTTGTACACTTGCACAATTCAATTTTAAGGGCATAACCCATAAATAAGATAAGGTGGGGATTTCATTACCCTTTCCTTAGCCCAAAAACCACAATTCGAGCACTCACTAACCCAAGCCTAATTTAATAAAAAAAATAGACGTTGGCCCTAGGGACATCTCAGACTCATCTAGGAGATTATCCTAAGGGGGAAAAGTGTTGGAAATAGACTCTTGCAAAATCAGTGTTTAGGAAAGGGATTGAGGGCCGAAAGCCCGAAGGTTGCTGGTTACTTAATTAAGGAACGTTTCTGACGGAAAACCTCCCACCAACCTTGCCCTTCCCTGGCTGATTAACTTGTGGTCTACGTCTACACTAAACCTCCCGTGGACGATCTAATCAGTTAGGAGTCGTCTAGGTCTAGGTCAACCATTCTTTTGGCTTGGTTTTGATTTTTTTTTTCTTTTCTTTTTGTTTGTTGTTTGATTTTTCTTTTTCGTTTGTGATTGTTTGTGATATGGAATTCAACAATAATAATTCTTTCAATCCGAACATGAATCCATATTTCACACCAACTCCATTCTATTCGGATAATTCCAACCCGGTGTTTTATAATATGCACCAATCAAATACACCAGGTTGGCCTTATCCGAATCAATATGACCCATACCCCCCATCTAATAATTATAATTTCCATAATAATTTCAACTCTTCACCGAGTCATTGGGGATTCACGTACCCCGAGTCAAATTCTCAAATTCCTTGTCCACCATATTCACCTTATACACAACATTCATTCCCCGATTTCGCTTCTTATACTCCTTTTTCTGAATCATCAATTGAAGAAAAATCTGAGTTACTAAGGAGTTTAGAAGCCAATCTTCAGAGGGCTGAGCAACAACGTCAAGAAACCTTTGCCCCTATAATTCCACAGTATTTTCAAGAGTCTTACTCACTTCCACCTTTTCCTAATGAACAATCATTTGCCTTGGAAACGAGTAAAGATCTCTTGTGTGAGTCCATTCTTCCATCACCACACATTTTTGACTCACAATTTCATCACCAATTTCAAAACAACACTTCATCTTTTCCACAAAATGATGAACCAATGAATTGTCAAAAGATGCTTGAATTCTTGACTCAGACTCAAAATACTCGTAATCGTGATGTAGAGTTGATGATCCAAACTCTTCATTCTCATCCTATTTCTAATGTCACTAACCATTCTGTCCGAGCCAAAGAGTCATGTAGTTTTGAAAATCATAATTCAATTTCAGCACAACCACCTAAACTTGTCCAAACTTCAAACCCATTGACATTTTGGCAAGTTTTCCTTTTCCTGAAATTGAACTTAATCCTGAACTTCCACTTGATGATTCGATTCTACTTCCTGATCCAATAATGACTCCCGTATCTTTATCTGATTTCACTCCATTTTCAAAGTCAGTATTGGATCCAGTGCCTATCCATTGTGAAATTGAATCACCAAAATTTTATGATGATTATATTGAACTTAACCAATTTCATACTTTTGAAAGTCCCATTGATAAATTGGCAAGTTCACATTTTTGTGGAATTGAACTATATGAGGAATGTGATCTTGAACCCCAACTTAGTGATTCAATTATTTTTCCTGATTCAATAATGACTCCGGTAACTTTACCTGACTTCAATCTTTTCCCGGAATCGACATTGGATCCTGTCCCAATTCATAATGAAGTTGAATCACCCATCTTTGAGGATCATATTGAACTTGACCAATTATACACTTCTGAAGATACTATTGACAATTGGCAAGTTCTCCATTCTTTGGTATTGAACTACATGAGAAATGTGACCTAGATTCTCACAATCTCTTTACTTCTGAAACTGATTGTACAATTCTGACGGAAGATGTTGACCTTAGTTTTGAAGAATTGTATGGCGATGAGCTAGAATTCCTTAATATTGGAAGTAAAGAGATAACACCCATATTAGGTAACATTCCATTGTTGGACAATACATGTGGACTGGAGTTTCAACTTTTTGACTTGGACCCAATTCCTGAACTCATTTCGACTCCTGAACCTTTACTCGACTTAAGTCACCTTCCTGAGTCGATATTAGTTCCTGTCCTTCCTGAGTCCAAGTCAACCGTTCTATCATTTCATACACCATTCTGGAACGAGGTGGTTGACAAATTTGACTCCGAAATTACTTATGGAAAATGGAAATTAGATGGGGTTAAATACTTAATAAAAATCCTTCATGGATTTATCTTTTTAGTGGGTTGTATTCATGATATTTCTGGTGGGTTCCTCCAAACCCAAAGTAAAGTTGATTGGGCCACATTTCGTGGACCAATCAGACCGCCACCGGAACCACCACCTAAAGGTAATTTTTTCCTTCCCTCTCTATTTTGTTTCATGCATACATATATCATGATTCATTGAGGACAATGCATGAAATAAGTGTGGGGGAGGGTTTACTAACATAGAGTTTTTAGATTTTCTTTCTTTTACACTTCTTTTTAGAAAAAAAATAAAAAAAAAAAAAAAACTTTTTGAAATAAGAGACAAAGTTTTGATCTATTTTTAAGAAAATTAAGATGTATCTTAGAAATTAAGAAAGCCTTAATTATGACATCTTAAACCTAGTTGAAATAATAGATCTTGTTTGAAATTATAGGCTAAGTATGAAAAATTGGTGAGATATTTTTATCTTGAATTTTTTGCCTTAGATTGTATGCACTTCACACTTACACATTTCTTGGGATGGAAACAAAGACCAAAAATGCCATAAAAATAAAAGAAAAAAAATTATAAATAAAACATCACCTATTAAGCTGGATCATTGTGCCTCAAGAAGCATGATTATTCACGCCTAACGGTGGTAAAGGAAATAAATAATCCCCTTTAGTTTTGTGGCCTTTTTTACTCGAGACCTTAAACCGAGGGATGTTTTCTCATCTGGTGCCCTAAGACCGTCTGGTTTGGGAGTCATCGGTTAAAGGCTCGCTACAAGGGTAAACTATAAAGCCTAAACTAAGGGAAGAAAAAAAAGAGAAAAAGAAAATAAATATATATAAATAAATGGCTTGATGGTTGGAGTTGAAATCCCAGAAATTTTCACTGAGCACGGTGTGCATACTATCTAGGTTTTATGAAAGATAAAATATTCAATCCAATTTTGAATTCTTACCTTAATTGAAGACAAGATCCTGCATGGAGACTAAGTTTAAGAAAGAATAATTATAGGTGGACTTATGACCTAAGATCACTTATATTTTTGCAAAAATAGTTCGTAAACTTGTTTCCCTTTTCAAAATGCATTTTCAAAACACTAACATTTGTCTTCTTTCTTTATGGATTTTGTGGGTGTAATCCGCTGAAAACCCTCAGGAGACAACACTCCTCCTCTAGGGTAACCTAGAGGTTTAACGGCTTGTTGCACACGCTCAGTGCAATCGCGTCACCTGCGAAAGTGGTGTAATAAAATTTGTAGTATAGTTTTTCTTTTCTTTTTCTTTGTTTTGCTCGAGACGAGCAAAAGAATAAGTGTGGGGGTGTGATTGGTATTCAATTCTGCATATTTTACCTCATAATTCCCATGCATATTGCAAATAAATATATGATTTTTACTCATCTTCTCTATATATTTGCAAGTCCACACTCTAATGGAGAGATAGCCCAATAATCACTTTAATTAGCAATATTTAAAGGGATTAAATCCAAGATTAAAATAAAGCCCAAGATTTGAAATCAGAATCCAGAGATATCCGCGCGCCAATTGAAGATTCTAGAAGGCCACGTGGATAACAACCTTGCAACAAACCTGTACCAGAAAATGTGGGCTCAACGGCCCAGATTTTGCCGCCAAAATCAGAAATTTGCCGCGCGTGCGCGGCAGTTGAGAGGTTGTTGAGATCCGAATTTTGCGCCAACAGAAAGGGCTCTTGAAGCTTCTCTCTCAGCCTATAAATATCTGCACCTGACCTGCGAGAAGAGACAGAATGGAGAAGAGAGGAGAAATTGTTAGTTGTTGTAATTTTCATAGGTTTTTCTCTAGGTTTTAGTTCTTTAGATCCCTCTTCTTCTTCCCTAGAAATCATTGCAAGAGAGAGTTGTAAGAGAGAGAGAGCTTGTACATCAAGGAGTGACAACTTGAAGCAATGCAAGGATTCATCCATTCTCTTCATCTCTACTTGAGCTTGGTTCTACTTTGATTGCTTTCTTTACTTGCTTTCTTTACTTTCTTGCAATTTACTTCATGCTTTGCTTTTCTTCATTAATGGCTTGTAGCTAATTTTTCTACCATGTACTAGCTAACCACTAGCCTTGCCATCTTCACTAACTCATGGGTGATTGCTTTAGTTCATCTTGCAAGTTGGATGGTCTTCTCTTTTCCGATGGGTTAAATCACCCTTCATCTACATGAGAAAGTAATTAGATCAACACGGAAGACAAACCTACCCCGATGAAATCAACATGAGGCACGCCTTCACTATCACGGAGTTTAGTAAGTGTTGGTAAGGTAGTAAGGTAAGCTAGTCATGGTTTGCTTCTTCGAGTTTACTTTCTTTTTAGTTGTTAGTCCAAAACCAATCTTGATCTTGATTTCTTTTTACATTTTCCACCATGAATATATCCATCCATTCTTTCGTTTCATTTTCCCATTTGTTTTTATTCTTATAAGCATAGAAGAATTCTCGTTTACTTTCTTCACTACGGACCGTAACGCTTCTATCGCTAGCTCTCCCTGAGAATCGACTCGGTATAGCTCTATGCTATAACGGAGATAGGAAAGGGTACATCGAATACATTTTTATACTCCACAATACGACACCTTTCCCGTCACCTGCGAAAGTGGTGTAATAAAATTGGTAGTATAATTTTTTTTCTTTTCTTTGTTTTGCTCGGGACGAGCAAAAGAATAAGTGTGGGGGTGTGATTAGTACACAAATGTGCATATTTTACCATATCATTCCCATGCATTTTAGCAAATAAATATATGATTTTCACTCATCTTCTCTGTATTTTTACAGGTCCACAACTGAAATGGGAGAAAGCCCAATAATCACTTTAATTAGCAATAATTAAAGAGATTAATTCCAAGCCCAAGATAAAGCCCAAATTTGAAATCAGAATCCAGAGAGATCCGTGTAACAACTCAAGATTCTAGAAGGCCACGTGGATAACAACCTCGCAACCAACTCACAACAGAAAGTTGTTGCCAAACGGTTGAGATATTGCCGCAAAATCCGGGATTTTCCCGCCAATTTGCCGCAAATCTAGGGCCGTTGAGCCCCAGATTCTGGCCACCTGTTCGTCTTCTGGAGAGTTCTTCTGAGGCCTATAAATACTGCACCTGGACCTGCGAGCAAAAGAGGAACAGCAAGAGAAGGAGATTAGAGATTAGTTGCATGTATTTTCTTAGGTTTTTCTTTAGGTTTTAGTTCTCCTTCCTCTTCTTCCCTAGATCTTTGCAAGAGAGAGATTGTAAGAGAGAGAGAGAGCTTGTGTAAGCAAGGGTGACACTTGTGGAACAAGGACTGATCCATTCTCTTCAACTCTACTTGAGCAAATTCTAGTATTACTTGCTTTCTTTAATTCATGCTTTTATTTCCTTGCAATTTTACTTCATGCTTGCTTTTATTTTCTTTTAATGGCTTATAACTAACTTTTCTACATGTACTAGCTAACACTAATCTTGCTTAACTTCTAACTCATGGGTGATTGCTTAAGTTCATCTTGCAAGTTGGATGGTCTTCTCTTCTCCGATGGGTAAAACCCCCCGTCATCCAAGTGAGAAAGTAATTAGGTCAACACGCAAGACAAATCTATGCCGATGAATCAACATGAGGCAAGCATCACTATCAAGGAGATTAGTAAGCTAGCAAGTTAGTTAGCTAGTCATGGTTTTCTTCTATCTTAAATCTTTTACAAAGTTTTCATTCTTGATTTCTTTTCCTTTTCCATCATGAACAATTCCACCACTTCTTTCATATTCTTTTCCATGATTGTTTTATTCTTTTAAGAACAAAGAAGACACTTCGTTTACTTTCTTCACTACGGACCGTAACGCTTCCATCGTTAGCTCTCCCTGAGAATCGACTCGGTATAGCCCTATGCTATAACGGAGATAAGAAAGGGTATATTAATCATCTTTCATACATTTGTGGAGTAATCTAAGCACGAGAGGTTGTTTCTAAACTTACTTCTCTTTCATTTGAATATACATTGTGTGCTAACAATACTTTATTCCTCCACATTTACATACACCTTTCCCGTCTAATCATAATCATCGCAACTCCATCATCCCCTCTACTCTCTATCAAGTCATGAAGTATGTTGACGGAGATAAAAAAGTCCGGACGTTGATTGCCGAAAGGCATCCATTTAAGAGGGTAGAGTACTACTTCACAGACTCCCTCCTGTACCAAGATTCTCTAGAGACAGACGAGAATTCTCAGCTAGAGGAACTAGACTCTGGCAATGAAACTGATGTCAAGCCAGAGGCAGAAAAAGAATGTCTTTGGGAGCTAAATCCTCTTGTAACGAGCGTTAATAATCTCGATGTCAATAACATCGCCAATGATGTAGGCGAGTGGTATATTAATGAAGATTTAGATTTGGCTTATTTTTCTGTATTTGCTTCTGATTCCGTGCTATAAAATATTAGTACCGATGTAAATGATGATCCCTGGTCGGCAATAGATGCCCTGATATCATTACATGTACCTGTGAGATCATCTCTCACGACATATCAAAGCATCAGTGATGCGCAAGGATCGTTCTTCGAGGTCCCAGCAAGATGCAAAGGCCAAAAATTGATCCATTTTGGAAGAGTCGAGTCCAAACCAATGATTTGTGAATACTCAGAAAGTGAAGCTGAACTCCCTCAGTTCTCTCATTACGAGTCAAAGTACTCAGAATGATGGAGAACATGGGGTATGACCTAACAAGTGGTCTTGGCTTGAACTTCGACAAAGGAAGGCGAACATTGCTTTGATACTTTGTTCCAAAAGGGAAAGCCCCTGATTATTATCATCGAACTCGTAGGGGGTTGGCTATGTGCAACTCCAATCCCGTCGGCCCCTGAGTCTGAAGGGTCATTATATCATAATTACTAGTCAGGCACGTCATCGTGGGAGTCAGATGTCAGTGTCGGCATCATATTCAAAAACCTTTCAGTAAACATAGTTTCAACAAGCCACCCGGAAGATGGAGATAAAGAAATGATCCAGTCATATATAGATCCTTGGATCAACCACCTAAATACTCTATGAGATATTCGCTTTGAACAACGCGAACAAACCCACAGAGGATAAGGTAACTCAGGTTAATCTGGGAGATGATGCTAATTCTAAGCCCATCTTTATAAGCGAAAGATTATCACCTCCTGAGAAGGAAGATCTAGTATCTCTTGTGCGAGAGTATATAAATGTTTTCGCTTGGAACTACAAGCATATGCCTGGGCTCGACCCTCAAGTGGTTATGCATCGCCTTAACATCAATCCGGATGCAAAGCTCGTCAAGCAACAACAACGACGGTAATGAAAGCGATTCAATTAGAAGTCCGGAAGCTTACAAACTCCAGTTTCATCAGGAAAGAACAACACCCTGACTGGGTAGCTAATATTGTCCCTGTCACCAAAAAGAGTGGGAAGATCTCAGTTTGCATTGATTTTCGCGATCTAAATGAAGCTTGTCCTAAAGATTAGTTCCCCTTCCAATCACAGATGTCATGATCGACAACACGTGTGAGTTTGAACGGATGTCTTTTTTGGATGGATTCTCTAGATACAATCAATTAAGATATACCCTAGTGATGAGAAGCATACATCCTTCAAGAAGCCACTAGGGGTATATTGATATACTTTGATGTCCTTCGGATTGAAGAATGCAGAGGCGACATACCAGAGAGTTATGAATGCAATTTTTCATGAGCATATACATAAAATAGTGGAATGCTACGTAAACAATATTGCAGTGAAAAATCGTGCCAAAAGTGATCACATAGCAGATCTGAAAATAGTATTCGATATCATGCGGGCGCGTCAATTGAAGATGAATTCCACAAATCCTTCCTAGGGGTAGCCAGCGGTAAATTCCTCGGGTTTGTCGTGACATCTAAAGGAATCCACCTCAACCCAGAAAAAGTCCGCCATCCAAGAAATGCAACCTCCGACGAATCTTAGAGAGCTTAGAGGATTGCAAGGGCGACTAGCCTATATCCGGAGGTTTATCTCAAATCTTTCAGGGCGATGCCAACCCTTCACTAGATTGATGAAGAAGTGTGTTTCATTTATCTGGGATGATGTTTACCAACAAGCGTTTGAGGAAATCAAGCGGTGCCTCACACAGCCACCAGTACTTACAATCCCGGTGTCAAAAAAACCTTTTCTGATATACGTTCGAGCTATCGATCATTCTCTAGGAGCTTTAATAGCTTAGAATAATGATCAGGGACACGAGCAGGCAATCTATTATCTGCGTAGAATCATAATCGGAGCTAAACATTGATTTAACGCAATCGAAAAAGAATGCTTGCGTTGGTGTTCACCGTCCAGAAGATGCGACCCTACCTGGTAGGCCAAACCATACATGTCATATCAAAAGTCAATCCTTTAAGATTGCTTATGACAAAGCCATCATTGCTGAATGGTCTATTGGGAAAATGGGCCATATTGCTCTCTCAATATGAGATGCAATTTCTGCCATAAAAAGCTGTAAAGGGATCGGCAGTGGCAGACTTCTTAGTTGAACATTCAGATCTAAGCATGACTAAACTTTATGAAAATCTTCCTGATGAGATCGCTGAAGTTTGCATAACCAAGACGACTTTTGAAGAACAGGTATGGAAACTATTCTTCGATGACGCATCAAGAACCGGTCCTCGAGGAAATATCATAGCGGGAGTAGGGGTAGTACTTGTCTCCCCATAGAACTGCGTTCTCCCTCGTGTATTCACATTAACTGAGATGTTTTTCAATAATGTAGCAGAATACAATACTCTGTTGATCGGGATGCAAATCACCAATGAGATTGGCATTAAAAACCTTGAAGCATACAGTGATTCAAAGCTCATTGTTAATCAGGTTCATGAGGAGTGCGAAGTCAGACATGAAGACCTAGTACCCTATCACAACGCAACCATCTACATGGAGGAGAAGTTCAGAAACTTCTACATTAGTCATGTACCTCGCCGGCAAAATACGCATGCAGATGCACTGGCGTCCTCGCCGTGCCCTTGGCTCTTCCAGCAGGAGCAACGGAGAGAGTACTCGTCTACAGCCATGACTTGTACTATCTGAAGCTCTTCCTTGAAGATGATCCAATTCCAGCAGGGAACCTTCAAGTCAAAGAAACTCTAGAGATTTCAGTAGGTTCAAAGCTCAGGAATTGGAAATTCTCGTACATTTACTATGCATTATATGATATTCTGCCTGATGACCCTAAAGAGGCGGCTGTCATTAGAAGGAAAGCTCTTAAATTCTACTACAATGTGATCATGACATCGCTGTATCACCGATTACATGATAGAATCCTCCTCCGCTGCTTGTCACATAAAGAGGCATAGGAAGTACTCAAAGAGGCTCATGACAGTATGCGTGGAGCTTACCAACTTGGTCCAAAACTTGGAGATCGACTCTGAAGACTTGAATATTATTGGCCAAAGATGATCCCGGACGCCATCGCTTACGCTAAATGATGTCACTCCTGTCAAATTCATGGTGACTTTATTCATTAGGCACCAGGACATCTTCATCCTACGACCTCTTCCTGGCCATTTGAGATGTGCGGAATGGATGCGGTTGGTGCTATCAGCCCACCTTCATCAAAAAGACATCAGTTTATCTTATCCATAACTGATTACTTCTCCAAATGTGCAGAGGCTATCCCTCTAAAGGAGGTGAAGACATCTGATGTGATAAAATTTATAAAACATTACATGATCTACCGCTTTGGTGTGCCATGGCGGATTGTTCACGATAATGGGCCTTAGTTCGTCAGCCAAGCATTTCAGAGATTCTGTAACAATTTTAGAATTCAAAGTGTGTCTTCAATGACATACTACCCCACCGCTAATGGCCTTACAGAAGCCTTTAACAAAACCATTGGGAAGCTTCTCAAGAAGTTTGTCTCAAAAAGTCAACGCGACTGGGAAGACAAATTAGGTGAATGCTTATGGGCTTATCGCACAACAGTGAGAACCCCGACTAAAACTACACCATTCTCTTTGGTGTACAGGTGTGAAGCCGTACTCTCATTAGAAATTCAAATTCCATCTCTACGCGTTGCCTTGACCACGAAGATGACAGATGAGGAGAAGCATCGACTGCAACTCCAGGAGCCGAAAGCTTTGGATGATAAACGCATGCAAGCTCAACAACAAATCGAGATTTATCAAGCTCGGATTTCCAGAGCCTTCAACAAGAAAGTCAAGTAGCGGACTTTCAAGAAAGACAACCTCGTCTTGGCTGTCAGAAGACCCATGGTGATGACACATAAGACAAAAGGTAAATTTCAACCCAAGTGGAAAGGGCCATTTGTGGTAAAGTCGGTCTACTCAAATGGAGTGTATCGCCTGATAAATCCAGAAGGCGATATACTTATGATGCCGATTAATGGCAAATTTTTGAAGAAATACTACATTGATCATGTTAACAATAAACCTCTGATCATTGGGTCAAGTATGTATGATGCTTGTATCAAATGCGTTCCTCAATAATAGAATTCTCGATCAACAACTATGTCCTGCTCAACACGAGCATGATGGAACCCGCATTGACGATCAAATATCGCTGGAGTTCTAATCAGCACCTAGGAAGCTGGTTAAAAGGAATGGTCAGGTGAACAGCACAGGAGAACATAATCCAATCCTCCACAGAATTGAGTCGATAAAGACAAGCTAACTGAGTATTAGTTTTGCAACCCTTCTTGAGAGGCTATCAAAATCTGACGCCTCTGACGGCTAAGTATAGAGAAAAATATTGGCTTTTAAGTCTAACATAAGTCCTTGACAACTCATCATGCTGAGAGGAACAACATGGATAGCCTAATGATCAGCAAAAAGCAAGCACAAGAATAAGTAAAAAGAGTGTGGGTCGATGTTACTACTTTTTGCGATTCTTCCGTAATAGCAAAGTGGCTCTACGGGTCATATCCACAAGGAGGGAGAGCGATGAAAGCTTGATGCGGATTCTTTGTTCAAGAAAAGAGAAAGTTCTTTGTTCAAATAAAGAAATATAAAATGAAAACAGGTTGGTTTCAAGAATTGTTTGAGAATGATTTGGTGATTTGTAAAGTTAGATTTTCTTAATGGTAAAAAATGCATGGCTAACTTTCTACTAAGTGCTCCCACTAATCCCTAACTTCTTGAAGATGTAGCCTCACGATGGATCATAGGCAAGCATACCCTTTATGCATAGGAACTATTCACGTGAAAATCGAGTGAAAGTTCTTCCTATAACTTAGCTTAACACGGCAAAAACTTGGACATTCCCTTTTCAAGATCCAATTGAAGGCGAGAATACGGGAAGACACAAGTGCACTAATGGTATCGGCAAAGTTAAAAGAAAAATCTCTAACTTACAAAAACAAGTAAAGCATGCAATCCATAGACCATCAAAAATCCGTTAAGCATGAAATATAAGAAAGTGAATACTTGAATGTAAGTTAGAGTTAGAACCCTCGTCTTAAGATATCATAGCTCTTGTTTGCACAAGGTTTGTTTGACACTATTGACTCATTTGAGTTATTAATCAAGTTGTTAGAGATTAGTGGGTTAGTAGTTAGTTAGCCATGCAATGGAAGAGTTAGTTAGACATGCTAAAGAAAAGAAACAACAAAAGAGAAGAGGTAAAGAGAAGGAGTTACACTACAACAAGAATGTAGAATCAAATGAAAAAACACAAGTAAATGGAAAGGAGAAAGAGAAGTAGTTACTTGTATTAGCTTGTTACCTTCAAATACAACTCTTACACACTCTCTCTCTTTCACTCTAATGGCTAAACTAAAAGTAGAAGAATAAGGAAACTAAAACAATTACAATCCTAAAAACAAGATTACAACAATGCTTTAAACTCTGGATATATCCCAACTGAAGACCCCTGGGGGGTATTTATAGGCACCAGGGGAAAGGGGGCCAGGGGGCAACCCCTGTCCCAAAGCCCAGGCGCGCGCGCCCATATGGCCGCGAAAACGCGGCCATGTCAGGGTGGCGCGCGCGAGGGTGTGGGCAGCGTGCCCCCTTCTGTCTCCTGTCCACTTGACCTGTTGAATTCGTGATTTGATGTCCTGCGCTGACAAAATCTCCTCCTTAAAGTCAATGGTTGCTTGGTAGGCCTTTAATCACCTATTAAATGGTGGTTTAGGGTCTTCTTCTTCATTTGCATACCATGAACCTAGGATTAAGCAAGAAGCTTTATTAGCAGAATTTTACATCAAATAAATATGAGAATGTGATGAAAATTATGTAAAATTAGAGACTAATCACCTAACTCAAACGGTAGTTGGTGAAAGCATATCAAATCTATTGATAGCTGAGAGTTTGCTAAATATCCTAAGGAACTTGGTCCCGTCTTTCCCACCAAAATCTCTTACCAATTTCCTCCCATGGAATGGTAGGACCCCAAAAATACCTGTATCCATTTCCTGACAAAATAAGCATAGACTTGTCATGTTAACAGTAAACCTCTGACAAGCTATTTTCTTTAATCACCAATGGGGTTCGTCGAGTTAATATTACACCTCTGACAATTTATTCTATTTCTCCACCAAAGTCCCCTACCAATTCCCTCCCATAGAGTGGAAGGTCCACAAGCTCTATCACTACTATGTTAACACTGCACCTCTAACAGTAAAAAGTTTCAATACTCCCTAGTGAGTACAAACTTTCACTTGTCACTCTCTTACATGGAGTCACAAGTCTTCAAAATTGTCAAGTTAACACTATATCTTACAACCCAAACTTCCCTTGCTAATTCTCCTCAATAAAATGGCAGGTCCTCAAAATTGCTCATATCGCAAATCAACTCTTGTTATATTAATATTACACTTCTAACAAAATTACTATTAAGTTTAATATAACAACTCTAACAGTGATCAAGTTGCTGCCAAGTTCAACATTAAATCTCTGATAGTCACTTTCCTCAGGCTTTCATATCAAAGCTGAGACGAGCGATGTTAAGTTTAAATCACACCACTATCATTATGTTCATTGTTAAGTTCAAAAAAACACCTATGAGAATGACTTTCCCTCAAACTTTTGTATCAAAGTCGAGATGACCAATGCTAAGTTTAAAATTACACCGCTAGTATTACCCCCACTGTTAAGTTCAACACTACACTTATGAAAGTGGTATCATCAGTTTTCCCAACGAAACTGAAATTCCTGTGGAGCTAAGTTAACAGTATACCTCTAGCTCACATCCTTGTCAAATTAATATCACACCTCTGAAAGGATTCAATCTAATCCATTAAGTTAATATTACACCTCTGATGGTAAAAAACATACTTAGATCCACGACGGGTCTTGTCTTACTTATTATTCTCGTCAATAGAATGGCAAGCCCACTTAAAATCACTGTTAGGTTGATATCACACCTTTAACAGTATTCTCACTAATCCCCAGCTGAGTCATAATCACGTTAATACTAAATTTCTGATGAAGACTCATTCACAATCCTTCGCGGAGTGAAAACTTCACTGGTTATTCTCATCCATAGAATGGCAAGTCCATAAAATCTATTCCACTCCTGTCAAGTTAATATCACATCTTTGACATTAACCTTTTTAAATTTCTTAAATAGAAATTTTCAACTTTGACTAGCTAAGTTAAAATATCACACTTCCAACAAACCAAAGATAATCGCTTTCACTTGTTTGATTTTCAATGCAAAAAGGAAGTCAAGGCAAATACGAAGACGGGAAAAAGTGTCACTTTTATTGATATTCAAAAATCTGAAAGTGATACAAAACGCTCTCTTTTTCAATAAGTTTGAGTGTTACAATAAAGGAGTATAAAGGAGTACAACTCACTCCTTGAACGTTGAAGCTGCACAAAGTTTGTCTTCTTGACTGTGACCAAAAACAACAGATCAACTTCCTCTCCTCTGGAGAACAATGGTGTTTCTCGAGGTTGAAAAGCAAGGAAGCATTTTGATTCTACCCGAACAACTGGTGCGAAGGTCTTCACAAGGCGTAATTCTTCGCTTAATGGGAATTTCTACTACCAGAAAGTCATCCAATGAGCATGGATTTTTCGTTGCTATCACTTCTTTGAATAATATGTAAGTTCACCTAGAGGGGGGGTGAATAGGTGATGGCTAATCTAATGGTCACTTAATGCCAAATAGTGCGGAAGCTAAAAACAATTATGACCAAATAAAACTTTTACACTAAACACTATGTATAACTCAAAAGTGTAGCCGAATTCCCCGTGAAGGGCTCTGAACTAACTCCTCTAGATTCCCCTGGATATGGGTTGAGGTGCCGCGTTGGCTCTCTTGGTTGAATACAAGTGTTAGCAAACAATCCCAAGCAAGTATATCAATTAAGCACAATGAATATCTAGCATGTAAAAATAAAGACAAGTAATAGCATGCAAGATATAAAAGAGACAAAGAGAGAGAGAGTGAGCAATCGCAAACACAAAGGGTTTGTTTCGAGGTTCGAGCACACTTGCTCTACATCCCCGCCTTTGACACACGAAGGATTTTCACTATGCTTGATCCCAATGGATCACTCCTCGGTGCCGCAACACCTACAAACCCTCGGACTCTCTAGTCCCGTACACACCGCAAGCTCACTAGCTCGCCGAGGCCGCACCTCAAATCAAGAGTTCACACACGAACTCTAAACCACCGAGTCCCCACTAGGACCCGAAATAATGCGAACACAACCGTCCGCCTCCTCAAAGGAACAAAGTAGAACTTTGGTGATCACAACTCTTGATCACCTAAAATCTTCTCACAATAACACTCCCTATAGGGTAGATATAGCAATGGATAGCTCAAGTGTTTGTGTGAGAAAATAAGGATTGAGATGGTGGAGGAAAACTCAAAGAATCACTTTTACACTCTTGATAAAACTTTCCTTTTGATTGGAAATATTTTCTCTCAAATATGTGGAGAAAACCTTTTGAAAGGATCAAAAAAATTGGCTTGAAAGCTCTCCTAAAATCTTAGAGAAAAACAATGACCAAACCCCCAAATTTATAGGCTGTCAAAAACTAGCCGTTGGGGTCTGTCAGACCTGTCGGTTGACCGCCCGGTCGACCGCCAACGGTCAAGAATCCGACCGTTGGAGCCTCCGGTCGACCCAAAAGAACAGAGAGCACTGCTCTCAGTTCCGGTCGACTGGGTCGGCAGACCGGCCATCTGCCAGGTCAAGGCGTGCACGTCGTGCACGTCGGTCGACCGAGCCGGTCGACCGACTTCAGCCCTAGTCGACTTGGTAGGTCGACTAGTCGACTTGGCTGAAGCCTGGAACAGAAAATCTTGAATTAAAACTTGGTCTTTTGGCTCACATAAAAATCCCATAAAATACATAAAAATCTACAAAAATAGTTTTACCAATATACTTTGAAAAACAAACATGCTTGCACAAAATCAAGGCATGTTATAAAAGATTTGGACTATTTTTGTATGTTGGAAATATTGGCTCAATTGAAAACTAGTATTTTTCTAAAACTTGTTTTCCAAACTTCTTCATGATACAAAAACAAGATATTTTGAATTCATTAAAGCATAGTGTGTATGGATATGATCCACTACACAATTAAGATGAAATATCTATGTTTTTGGCATTAAGCTCTAAATATGATTTTGGATAAAAGATATGCATATAAGAAATTCCAAAAACCAAACAGTATTTTTGCAAAATGAAAGTCTTTTCTAAATCTAAAAATTCTTTTATGAAAAGACAACTAAATCAAGAGTGTGTGTGTGATATATACTTGAGCAATCCACCAACTATTCTATCCTTTACATTTTATCTAAAAACAAAATCTTATACTTAGACACAAGTCTTGATCTTGAAGTCTTCACTTGAAGCCTTCTCATCTTCTAGACTTGGTCCAAACACGATCCAACGAGCTCAACTCTTGATGTGGTCTTGATGCATAGGCTCGTGAATCAACCGGTGCTAGCTCCAAAATGTTGATCCTAAATCCTTTGTTGAAGCTCCACACCTACTAAGATCTTGATAACAAATCTGTCACTAATTAAATACAAGATCATTAGTACTATAACTACATGAGTTAATCATCATCAAAACTAGAGTGATGGGCCTTTGGGCCAACAATCTCCCCCTTTTTGATGATGACAAAACTCATGAAGTTATATATGCATGGATTAAAGTAAAGCTTCAAAGAAGCTCCCCCTTAACTTATGCATACCAAATAGACAAATAAATATGACAATGAAGCACATAAACATGAATGCAAATGTATGGAGATAAAACAAATCAAATCTTTTTCTCCTATTTGCAAAACAAAACATATATGCATAAACATAAATTCTTCTCCCCTTTAATAATAAAGCAAGGAAAACATGCATATAAACCTCAAATTCTTCTCCCCCTTTTTGTCAATCATCAACAAAGGGGTTAAAGTAAAAACAAAACAAAATTTTCTCCCCCTTTTTGTCCGAAACAAAGAACCAAAGAAGGGATAAAACAAATCGATCAATAAGGGTTATATGCGATATACATTCATGAAGAGGAAGACGCTAAGTTAGCTTCCCTACACATATGCATTACATGAAGAAGGGATGACAAGCCCCAATTCACATAACACATATTATGTAATGCATAAGAGGAGATGTGAAGCTCCCCCTACACACGTGTACCACATAAAGAAGAGTTGTCAAGCTCCTCAATATACAATACACTCAACATGAATCTATATGTAGAAGAGTTGTTAAGCTCTCCTTGCATATAGGCAATACAAATAAAAATTTTGAATTTTTCTTATAAAACAAAATTTTGAATTTTTCTTAAACAAAATTTTTTTAAAGGTATCAGAGCTATTGTAAAACAATCAAATTTTTAAGATACCAAATTGAAAATAATCAAATTGTAAATAAACATTACAAATTTTTAATTTTTTCAACTACATAAAACATATTGATATCAATTGTAAATTTATAACAAATTTGAAGCATTTTGATACCAATTGAAAAAAAAACATGCATAAGCTTAAAAATGTCAATTACCAATTGAAAATAAAGTTTTAGATCAAGTTCAGCATAAACTTTGTGCTTTAAAGATGTATACCAAATGTAAAGTAAGCACATGAACATCATATATATGTATGAGAATGGATAATACCAATTGAAAATTAGAGCATACATACATAGAAAACAAAAATGAGTATACAAAAATAGAGTCAAATTGATACCAATTGAAACGATTCAATGATACCAATTGAAGCAAGGTAAGATCAAGTGTATATCTCATTATAAAATTTGAAGAATAAATAACTAGTTTAAAATGATTTTTGAAAAAAAAAACTAGTTAAAGATCCTTCAAATACATCAAATCATATATTTTTCATGAAACAAAACTAAATACACAAAATTTACACTCATAGTCTATAAAGCTCAAAAATATGTCCATGAAACTAAGTCATGACAAAATAAATAAAGTGTGAGTGTTCAAAAGTCATGTAAATAGCATTTTCATGAAAATAGACATTTAAGCTCAAAAAGATCATAAGTCACATTTTTTTTAACAAAACAAAAACATGAAAAATTATTTTTCATAAAACATTAGTCTCCATGGTATATGTATGATTTATCTAAAGCTAACAATACACATACATATCCCAAACATAAAAGAGTCTATCAAATATATTTGCATGAAGGCAAGAGACTCACGGGTATACATGTATATTTATTAGATTTGAATTAGAAATACATATACATGAAGTAAAATCAAAAAATTTGGCAAAGCATGTATAAATGAGAGAATCATCAAAACTAGTCTATACATGTGCATATAGTGGGTACAAAAGAGCATGAAGTGCAAATATATATGAATCAAATGTAGCTCACTATTTGTACATGTATAATACAAGTTTTGATATAAACAACATCTAAGCATGTTTTTACCACATGAAGCACATTAAATCATAAAACATGAACATGCTATGAATATGATATATGTAAAAAGCATGTACATAAAAAGTAGGAGTTTAGAGATTGTTACCAACTCTAAAGCTCCAAGCATGGTGGTCTTTCCCACCAAAACCTCCTTGATAGCGGTGCTCCAAATATGTGTCCTTTTAGTTCAAGTGCACCCACCATCAAGGCACCTAATCTCTCACGTTTTGTGAGAGCCCTCACCTACATCAAATACAAAAGGTGGGGACTTTGGTACCCATTTTCTTTTGGGTCCTTGGGGGTTAGTCTTATAAGGAACCCAAAAATTTTATTAGCAAAATTAAAATGATTTAACCTATCATAACAAAATTTTGCTAAATGGCCTTTGCGGCCACAATGTGTACATGTGTACACCTTAGTATGCTTATGTGTAGGAGTGTGATCATGATGTGCAACATAAGCATATGTATGATGTGAATGTGCATGAACATGTGGAACTTGTTTCTTTTGAAACAATGATTCCAACCTAGAATGATTGAATGCACAAGAGTTCAAAGTTGAACTCAAACTATTCATTTTATTTTTCAAATCTTTAATCTCATTAGTGGTGGCATGTAAAGCATAATGAGATAAAGAATCATTTTTCTTTTCTTTTGAGAAACAAAATCCTTTCTTTTTCACAAATGTTTCTTTTTAAAGACTTATTTTCTTGAAAAACAACTTCGTTTTGTTTTTCTACCAAATCAATTTTATCCTTCAAAATAGTGTTCCTTTCACACAAATCATTTAATTTAGACATAAGGAAACATTTTCATTTTTCAAAACATTATTTTCTTTTTCTAAGCATGCAATCTTAGTTCTAAATGAATCATTTTCTATATGCATGCAATCAAATTTCTTTTTCAAATTTTTATTATCTTTCTTAATCATGTCATATTTTTCAAGCAATAATTGACAAAATGTAGAAAGCTCTTCATATGACATGTTAACATCCTCATCCTCGGATTCGGTAGTTACCTCAAGGGGGTTATCCCCTTGGACCATATAGCACTTGTTGGAGACGTCACTTCCAACATCCGAGTCACTCCCCGCATAGTATTGATCATTTTCGCCAAGGGAGAGGAGGGTGTTCCATAATACAAAAGCCGAATCAAAGTTAGAAACCCTAGATAAATATTCATCATTTAGGGTTGACTTTAAAGCATTTAGGGCTTTTGTATTAGCCTCAAAATTCTTACCATTTAAACAATATGAATCATTAGAGATGGCAAGATAAACATGAATGCCTAGGGCTTTGAGGTACAAAGACATCTTAACCTTCCAAATTTGGATGTTACGAATGTCAAAGGTGGGTGGTGACATGAAGTCCATGGTGTGTGTACAAATATTGATTAGCCTAAAATGAGGATCTTTAACTCTAGGTTGTTAGACCCAAATCAGAGTACCAAGCTCTGATACCAATTGTAAGTTCACCTAGAGGGGGGTGAATAGGTGATGGCTAATTTAATGGTCACTTAATGCCAAATAATACGGAAGCTAAAAACAATTATGACCAAATAAAACTTTTACACTAAACACTATGTATAACTCAAAAGTGTAGCCGAATTCCCCGTAAAGGGCTCTGGACTAACTCCTCTAGATTCCCCTGGATATGGGTTGAGGTGCCGCGTTGGCTCTCTTGGTTGAATACAAGTGTTAGCAAACAATCCCAAGCAAGTATATCAATTAAGCACAATGAATATCTAGCATGTAAAAATAAAGACAAGTATTAGCATGCAAGATATAAAAGAGAGAGAGAGAGAGAGAGAGTGAGCAATCGCAAACACAAAGGGTTTGTTTCGAGGTTCGAGCACACTTGCTCTACATCCCCACCTTCGACACACGAAGGATTTCCACTATGCTTGATCCCAATGGATCACTCCTCGGTGCCGCAACACCTACAAACCCTCGGACTCTCTAGTCCCGTACACACTGCAAGCTCACTAGCTCGCCGAGGCCGCACCTCAAACCAAGAGTTTACACACGAACTCTAAACCACCGAGTCCCCACTAGGACCCGAAACAATGCGAACACAACCATCCGCCTCCTCAAAGGAACAAAGTAGAACTTTGGTGATCACAACTCTTGATCACCTAAAATCCTCTCACAATAACACTCCCTATAGGGTAGATATAGCAATGGATAGCTCAAGTGTTTGTGTGAGAAAATAAGGATTGAGATGGTGGAGGAAAACTCAAAGAATCACTTTTACACTCTTGATAAAACTTTCCTTTTGATTGGAAATATTTGCTCTCAAATATGTGGAGAAAACCTTTTGAAAGGATCAGAAAAACTGGCTTGAAAGCTCTCCTAAAATCTTAGAGAAAAACAATGACCAAACCCCCAAATTTATAGGCTGTCAAAAACTAGCCGTTGGGGTCTGTCAGACCTATCGGTCGACCGCCAACGGTCAAGAATCCAACCGTTGGAGCCTCCGGTCGACCGCCCGGTCGACCCAAAAGAACAGAGAGCACTGCTCTCAGTTCCGGTCGACTGGGTCGGCAGACCGGCCATCTGCCAGGTCAAGGCGTGCACGTCGGTCAACCGAGCCGGTCGACCGACTTCAGCCCTAGTCGACTTGGTAGGTCGACTAGTCGACTTGGCTGAAGCCTGGAACAGAAAATCTGGAATTAAAACTTGATCTTTTGGCTCACATAAAAATCCCATAAAATACATAAAAATCTACAAAAATAGTTTTACCAATATACTTTGATAAACAAACATGCTTGCACAAAATCAAGGCATGTTATAAAAGATTTGGACTATTTTTGTATGTTGAAAATATTGGCTCAATTGAAAACTAGTATTTTTCTAAAACTTGTTTTCCAAACTTCTTCATGATACAAAAACAAGATATTTTGAATTCATTAAAGAATAGTGTGTATGGATATGATCCACTACACAATTAAGATGAAATATCTATGTTTTTGGCATTAAGCTCTAAATATGGTTTTGGATAAAAGATATGCATATAAGAAATTTCAAAAACCAAAAAGTATTTTTCCAAAATGAAAGTCTTTTCTAAATCTGAAAATTCTTTTATGAAAAGACAACTAAATCAAGAGTGTGTGTGTGATATATACTTGAGCAATCTACCAACTATTCTATCATTTACATTTTATCTAAAAACAAAATCTTATACCTAGACACAAGTCTTGATCTTGAAGTCTTCACTTGAAGCCTTCTCATCTTCTAGACTTGGTCCAAACACGATCCAACGAGCTCAACTCTTGATGTGGTCTTGATGTATAGGCTCGTGAATCAACCGGTGCTAGCTCCAAAATGTTGATCCTAAATGCTTTGTTGAAGCTCCACACCTACTAAGATCTTGATAACAAATCTGTCACTAATTAAATACAAGATTATTAGTACTATAACTACATGAGTTAATCATCATCAAAACTAGAGTGATGGGCCTTTGGGCCAACATAATATTGGTGAAGAAAAGATCTGAGACCTTACTGGTGACGTCCTCTATCTCGTGACCTTCAGATGCGCCATAATCATTGTGATTAGGAAGGATATGTGACTTTACTAGTGCATCCTGTCCAATAATGTCTTGATGCGTATCAAGAACTGCACAGATCTTCCTCCCCCTTGGACAGAAATTCTGACTCCTCAAGTGGTTGCCAGTCAAACAAACTGATCATTTCATACCTACCTCAATGGACACGACAAAGACGCTGGAACTAGCACCAACAATATGGCCACAACTTGCAAGAAGGAAAAAACCCGAGGGTTAAATTTCTTCAAAGAGAAAAAATGAATCCAAAAGCATAGAGGCGAGTCTAAAGTCATAAACTGCAGATGTGAGTCTTATACACGAATCTTCATTTTAAGCTTCAGAATGCAGAGTTTACCACGCTCTGTAAAGAGAGAAAATATGGATCTGAATGCAAGCCCAATATTAGACTCACGTATGATGATTGAAACACAGGGCATATATTAAAGGCCGATACGTGGGCCTTAAAGTTTTCTAATTCATGAGCTCCAAACGTAGGAATTAAATAAGAGACCCGCGTTTAAAGCCTCAAGACACAGAGTTTGCTACACTAGCATCTAAAGATCTCAAAAGGGTATTTAAGGCCTCAAGATGTAAGTTCGCCACATTCGCGGCTAAAGATCTCAAAAGAGCAGTCTTAAAAATTTTTGAAGTCCTGAACTTCAGACACGAGTCTTATATGCAAAACTCACATTTAAGGCCTCAAATTGCAGAGTTCACCATGTTCGCATCTGAAGAACTCAAGACTCAGGAATCTACAAGCTCGTGTTTCATCAGTTAACATGAAGATTACGTTTACAGAGCATGGACGCATGGATAGTCGACTGTTTAGAAGTTTCAAGAAGAGATTAAGAGATAGAGTATGGATGCTTGGATCTCAAGTCAACTGTCTAAACTTCAAGAAAGAAGTTTCAAAAATTTTAGGAAGAGATCAAGAGACAGTCTATTTATTATTGGTGATGACAAAGCCACAAGGAAACAAAGTCTTATTATGACAAAGGCTATTTTCTACCTGAAAAAGAGTTCTTTAAAAGTTCTTTAGAGAGAGGACATCATCCGTCAAGACACAGCCATGAAAGCACCTGAGGGGATGCTTTTTGATTTTGAAATCACTTAACAGTGATAATCTTCAAAGAAGATTGCAAGAAAGCATCATAGTTTTGGGTTTGTTTAAAAAACCCTGAAAGTTGTTCAGGATGTAGGCTCAGAGAAGAATTAGAGCACCTGCCCATAAAGGGAAAATAGTCAAGATGAATGACTGTTAAGAGACTCATGGCCTATTTATAGGCTCGCTAATCGCCATTAATTAATAGCATAAATATCAAAACCATTTAAGGCCAATTAATAGCCTTAATTCGCGACACGAATCTTAAATCCAGTCTGAGTAAGACACGTGGATTTTTGCTCCGGGTAGTTCCAACAACACGCGTTCCCAACTGTCAATGCCGACTTTGCCTCGAAAGATCTAGCGAAATCTTCGCGTCTCTATAAACTGCATGTGACACTGTAAGGGCCGCGTTTTGAAGTCGGCGTCCCTTCACATACCAAAAGCTACGTTCCCTCAACAGAATGAGGACCGCGTCTTTAACAATTCAAGACTGCGTTTTAAAATCTGCATCCTTCCACGAACCACGGGTTGTGTCCCCTCCAGCAAGTTAAAGAGCTCAGCGCCGCGTCTCTCCTCAATTCAAGGCCGCGTTATCCTATCAATTCAGGCTGCATCTCTTCATCAATTGAGAGTCGCGTCTCTCAATAATTTAGAGTCGCGCCCTCCAAGTGAATCAGAGCCGCATCTCTTAATAATTCAGAGCCGCGTCCTCTAAGTGAATCAGAGCCGCATCTCTCAACAATCCAGAGCCACATCATTCAAATGATTTAGAGTTGCGTCTCTTAACAATTCAGAGCCCGCGTCTCTACTTCAAATACTGTGTCTCTTCAGTATTCTCAGACTCGCATCTGAGTAAAACAAGAGAATTGTGTCACAACTTTGGCAGAGCCATGTCTCTTCAACAAAGTGAGAGCTGCTTCTCCACTTCGATGTTCGCGACTTTCGAATGAATGAGAGTCGCGACGAGGTCTGCGTCTCCAAGGCAACATGATCTCTGCGTATACAAGACCTGTGTTCAGTCTCTACTTCTGTAATCAGTTCAACAGTTCATTGGCAAAAGAAGTTGGTGATTTCCCTTGGTTTAATAGTACACCAACAACCAGCTCAGAGAACCGACGAGGTCTGAACTGTGTATCTAGACACTCACGACAATTATCTATGGTGGCTACAAAAAGTTTAAGAGTACACCAACAAAGACTGAAATCCAGACAAGATCAAGCTCAAGGTATCTCAAAAGATTACCAGTCCAGTCTTGAGAGCTTGTTGCCAATAGAAAGGTCTAAAGTGTTTCAAAATCCATCCCAGTCAATCGCAGAGTTTTGAAAACTTTGGAAGAGGTTCGTAGACTATTTAAAAATCACTGAAGACAGTCATTAGATGACAAATCTATGCTTTAGACGCGAGGCTAATCAAATCCACTCATGAAATACCAAGACGCAGGGCTCGAAGCCCGCGCCCCAGCATCCCTTCAATGCTAAGACGCAGGGTTCAAAGCTCGTGTCTCAGCACTACTTTAACATCAAGACGCAGAGCTTGATGCCCGCGTCTCATACGCAAAGCTCGAGGCACGTGTCCAGCATTACATCAATGAGGGAACACAGAGTTTGAGGCTCGCGTTTCAATACCATCGCGATGCCCAAACACGAAGCTCAAGACCCACATCCAGCATTACCTCAACGGCTAAATGCTGAGCTCAAGCTCGCGTTTAAACTGCAGAGAATCCCTGCTCTCAGTTATAGAGGAGCCCTGCGTCTCAGTTATAGCTACCTTGTTACTGAGTCAAGTACTACTCAAGTAATGAGGGGAGTTAACCTCCCATTATGGAGAGTTTTTAGGGGACAATTTTAACCCTGGAACCCCTATAAATAGCTCAGTTTACTATTAAAAAGGGGTCAAAAATTTTCAGCTGAGGAAGATTAGCTTTACAAAGAGTTCAACTCTTCTACCAACTTGCTGAGTTCAAGTTTTTGCCTAAGTCTCTTTGAGATTTCATTGGATAGGAGCTATTTTACTCCATCTGTGATCCAAGGACAAGAGTTCCAGAAGAGTCTGACATTCACCCGGTCAATAGAAAATAAGACTCACTTTTCATCGCTACGCAAAGAACCCAGCCTTAAACAAAGAGAAAATCTGAGCTTGAGTGTCTTCTCTCTCTTGTAGTTGGAATTTGAGTTGTTATAATTTTTTATTGATTCAAGGAAACTTTGCAATATATTTTCAAATTTCCTACATGTACAGGACCCAAAACAGAAGCATAGTCCTTGAAGTTGGTTGAATTGAACGCGGACGTTCCCCGAGATCCGAACTTCACTCTGCAGATGTATTGGGAGGACGATAAGGACATTGGATTCATTCACAATGTCAATTACTGGGACTCAACAGCCCAGCTCAGTCCCCAGGAACGTGAGGCTTTACAACATTTCTTGCAGCTACCAGTGAAGAGGTACTTTTATATGTACGACTTTTAATGTTGCTATCCAACTTTTAAGGTTTCTTTCCAACTTTTAAGTTTTTTGTCCAACTTTTAAAGTTTCTATCCAACTTTTAATGTTTCTGTCCAACTTTTGATGTTTCTGTCCAAGTTTTTATCCAAGTTTTAAAGTTTTTATTCAAGTTTTAAAGTTTTTGTCCAAGTTTTTAAGTATTTGTCCAAATTTTTAAGTATTTGTCCAAATTTTAAAGTTACTATCCAACTTATTAATCATATGTCCAACTTTTATTCCCTAGGATGCAATTTGTTTGGTCTTGGAGAGATATGTTCATGAACCAGCAAGACCTTCCGCAGATCCTCTGGGCAGTATGCTTGGGGATAATGTGATTGATGTTTTGCTTAGGAGGGAGATGATTAGGCTACATGACGGCCAAAATGAGCAGCAGTATAGAAGATTTGGAATAGTCCGTCCCTTATTTTCTGTAAGCAAATTTATGCCAAATTTCTATTTTCTATCCAAATTTTGTGCTTTTTGTCCAACATTATAAATTATGTCTAACTTTCCTTATGTCTAACATAAGTTATGTATGTTTTCTATAGAACATCCTACACTATGAGCAGAAGCTTGAATAGAACTAGCTCTTCGTCTTATATGTGAAGCAATATGTTGTCGAAGACCGGTTGGTTCTGTTGATTCCTATCTGTAGTGACACACATTGGCACCTTATAAAGATTGACTTCAAAAGGAATGAGATTGGCCATTATAGTTCTCTCCCTCACTAGAAGTACGTCACCGGCATCAAGAAGATCCTCAAGGTCTAAAGGCTATGGGAGAACGCCAGCTCGCTCATTTGTCAAGCACCTCCCATACTGTCGGTTAGAATCAGCATCAAGATAACAGGTGTGACATTCTGCTAATTTCTGTCAACAACTTTATGTCCACATTTTTCACTATATGTCTACCTAACTCAATTTTTGTCCACCATTCTTAAATGCAATCTAACTTTTTCATTTGCAGTTTTGATTGTGGTATATATTTTTATGACTACATGAGGTCAATTATTTAGGGCGGTGACCTCTGTAAAGTTATCCCTGCTGGGAAGTCCCTGATGGCTCACCGGATGAAGATCTGTGCTAAGCTACTGGTGGAGGACCGAGTAATGAAGACGAAGAACTCTGCCACACCAGCTATACTACTAGTTTGTCACAACCCTGAACAAATTTTGTAAAAAAAATAGCATATAAATCTTAAAGGTTGGACATAAGTTCAAAAATGTAGACATTTACTTAGAAATGCTGACATATACTCCTAAATTTGGACATATATTCATAAATGTGGACACGTATTCCAGAATATGGACATATAGCCAGTAATGTGGACATATAGTCCACAATGTGGATAGAAACATACTAAGATGAACAGAATATATTACTCAAGTTTCCAAAATGTAGACATATATTGCAAAATGTTGACATATAGCCGGTAATGTGGACATATAATTCAAAATGGAAAATCACACATTTTCAATTTGATTACTAATTAGGATTACTAATATCCTCATCCACCATAGCAGGGTCCATTATTTCCTCATCTATCCCATCGTTGCAAGTACAGCTATTGTGACCATATTTTCGGCATCTACTGCACACAACCAGGCGCGTCAGAAATCGATTGTTGATTCGCCTTGTCTTATTTCTCCAACAATGCTTTTTCATTACTGGAGGTCTTATTTGTAAAATCTCCTCCATTACCTGTGCGAGACATAAGTTAGTACCAAACTATAAAAATTGGATAGTAATTTGGACAGATAATTCATAATATGCACATATAATCCGAAATGTTGACATATACTCCAAAATTTGGACATATATTCATAAATGTGGACCTATACTTATATATGTGGACAAAAACCAGAAAAATGTGGAAATATACTTTTATGGGTGGATAAAAACCCGAAAATGTAGACATATACTCATATATGTGGACAAAACCCGAAAATGTGGACATAAACTCATATATGTGGACAAAATCCTGGAGAATGATACCATTGGCTTGTCAAAATCGGTAACAGGATATAGCCTTGGGGCATAAGTTTGTTTGAATGTCTCCACCTTCATGTGATCATTTAGGTAATTCATGACGTTGTGTTGCATGAACCGAATGATGGCACAGGCGTGTTTGCATGGGATGCGGGTAATGTTCCAGTCCCGACAGGTGCAAGAGCGCAGTGTAGGTTGAACTGCAACCGTATGCCAGTCGAAGACCTCATACACGTCATCGCCTCCCATTATTACATGAAGATAAAAGGATTCTGACATGTTTTTGTTCAAAATCTTTTGTGGTTCAGGGCAGAGGACAGTGACCCATTTCTCAGTCCTCTGCCTTTTATTGCTCACACAGCCTATGATTTGAACGTGTATGTGATCAACCATTTGTACCACAGGGAGAAACCTAGCCTCATGTATCCAACTATTATATGACTCCGCATAATTAGAAGTCACATGTCCATATCTGACAGCAGATATCGTGAATAGAAACTAAAAATCGTGAACAGAAACTTAAAATTATAGACATATACGTATATTCGTGGACAAAAAATTTATAATAGTGGACAAAAACTTAAAATAATGGACATAACCTTAAAATTGTAGGAAAAAACGTATATTTGTGGGCATATACTTATAATAGTGGACAAAAACGTAAAATTGTGGACACAAACCACATATCTCACTCTTGAAAAGAATGTGTTGGCCCACGTTTTCGAATAATAGGACATAAGCAAATGGTACACAGGTGCGGACCTCTTATTGATTTCCTCCACTTGTGCATTATAATCTTCAACACTATACTTGTAAGCAGCCCGCTGTAACATTTTTGTTAATTTTTGGGAAGTGTTAAAATGTAAACCCAGGTTTTTTTTTACAACCGTTCTTGTAATTTTTCATGAGATGGAGCACACAACGAGAGTGCAACGCATCAAAAAATATCGTTCAATGGACTTCGAAGCCCCTTGTCAACATCGGACATGAACACCAGTTGGTGTGGTGGAGCATACGTTCAGGTACTTCATAAACATCTTCCCAAGCAACTATTAAACCAATTCTAGTTCTCCTTGTTTTCAATGTCACACATGTAAAAGGCTAGTGAGAATAATCTGTAGTCACCATCATAAGCTGTGGCTGCAAAAAATGTACCCTTGTAACGATCCTTAAGTAAGGTACCGTCCAAAAAAATCGGAGGTCTCCAACTGACAAGAAAACCTTCTATGCAAGCATCATACGCAATATAGAACCTTGTAAATCAACCATTTTCACTCTTGAGTGAAACGAAGTTACCCGGGTTTGTCTCCAGTACCTTCTGCTCGCACTGACCGATACAGAAAATTTGTCCAAGTGGACGGAAAACAAGAGAAGTGGACATACATTAGTTTAGGTGGATATAATATATAAATTTGGATAGAAATATAAGAGTGTTGACAAAATTAAGAAAACACATACTACCGCAGGGAGTCATAAGAGTGTCTTGCCAGTCCATAAAGCTCGTTTTGCGCCAATTCCTTTCCCACCAAATCTTGTGGTACTTGAGCGACACTCCAAATTGAGCTATAAATATTTTGTACATCACAAGCTCTGTATGTGGGACGGTGCAGGAGTATATTCTGCAGGATAGATGCTACAAATTTTCTCAATGCTCTCTGGTGCCCATCAGTACCCATGTCTCCACTATATGTGTGCACAGGGTTGAAGGTTTTAGTAGCAAATATGGTGTTGTGTGTGATCATTAATGTGTGGAATCTCCAAGCGCAGCCAGTGTCTTGCTTCTTTAAGCATTCTACAGTGATCCTTTTTTTATTATTCTTTACAAATTTATAATCAAATTTTTTGGCAATAGCGTAGTATATCAATGTGAGCCTCACATTTTTCACGCTATTAAATTGTTGCCTCACGCCACGAACAGAATCATGCCACCAAGCAGGGATATGGATGGTGTCATTCACTATATCTTCGGTTAACCAAACGTGTTCACCGATGTTGGGAACACTAACTGTGACACTATGGTGAATTGGTAGACAAATAGTTAATATATCGGGCAGAAAAGTAAAATTGTGGACAAAAACTTAATAAAGTGGACCAAAACTTAAAATTATGGACAAAAACCTAAAATCGTGGACAAAAACATAAATTGTGGACAGAGATCTAAAATCGTGGACATAATTATATGTTCGTGGACAGAAACTTCAGTATTGGACAAAAACTTACTTTTGGTCTACTTGGGTACATATCCTAGATGCCGAAGCATCGTGAGCTGCAACCCTCGTCATAACGTTCACAACTCTGCAATTATAAGCCCAGAAAACTTCAAGCCATTATTGAACATCTTGATGGTGTTCAACACAAAGACCATGTTAGATTGTTGCTCAAGTTTATAAGAAGATTTAATTGTTGCACAGGAAGATCAAAGGTGTTAGATACTTTCATCTTGAATGCAGAAATGCCTTGACAAGGTTGCAGCCTCAAACACGTCCCTTCTCCTTCCAGAGAGGTAACAATACAAAAAAAGTCATCTTCTTGTTGATCTGGCGATGATTCATTTCCAGATGAAGATGAATCCATCAATTTTGGGTGGTTGTGATATAAGAGAGGATATAAGAGACACAAAGGAGATACAATTGAGATGAGAGAAAAAAAAAAGTTATATCACCACTTATATAACCAAGTTTTTCCCACCAATTTTGCCATCTAATCAATTCTTTTCCCTCAAATTACATTATTTTATTAATATTCTACATCAATAAAATTGAAAGGAAAATAGGTTAACAAAAGATGAAAATGTTCAATCATCAAAAAACTAGGTACGAAAAATTAAATGCTCCTGCTAAGTCACATCACTGGGAAAATTCCATGTAAATTTCAAAATGTGCTAACTTAGGATTGGGTGGACAAATAATTAGGAAAGTTGACAGATAATTAGCCCTTTAGCCGTTAAAAAGCCGGCGCATGTTACTTTTCGTCAGAAAGGCGACACGTCAGCGAGGGTAACAATGGCAATACGAAATTACATTTGATGACATATGCCTATGTGGTGGAGACAGGGACCGGGGCAAACAGAAAACTGGGTTAAAGGACTTTTAATGGACTATTAATTGAAAGGCGCTGAATAGAGTTTCTCATAATAATAGAAGGGGGCAACTTAACTCCTCTTCCCATTGTATGTGAGGAAGGGAAGAAAAGGCATTTGTTTGCGAGTCATCATCAACAAAAATCCCCCACTTTTTATCTGAATTTTTGTGTTGGCTCACACTGAGAGAGAGCCAGAAATAGAGAGGGGACTGTTGCTTAATTTATTCTAATTATAATTTGCATCTTAACTTCAGAAATAACTTTTGGTGATCAAGAGGAATCACACATGCTATGCAAAACTTAGCTCTAGTTAGCCTCCATAAAAATTAAACCACTACTTAAGATTTCATTAGTGGAGGACACTATCAAGCAAGCAAGTTGTTTTGTTGGCTTCAATTAGGTACCTCTCACTTTCTAATCCCCCAACACTTAGGGGACACAAAATCATCACTTGCGGCTGCTGATTTTTCGTATTGAAATTTTGTAGAAGTTGAAGTCTTGAAGAAAACTTTGGACTGTGGCTCTCTGAATAAAATAGAGAGGTTAGGTTTGAGTCAATATTCAAGCCTGGAATAATTTATTTCTGTTAAAGTTCGCCAAAAATAAAGTTATGGCGAATTTTGAGGACAACATTCTTTGGGTTTTCAGGATATAAGTTCTTAACAAGTTTCTTAATTGGATATTAATCTCCAATAATATTATATTTGAATATAATCCCCCATAGTATGTGTAGCGGTCAGATTTTCACCTTCGTCAAGATTATGACACGTGTCTGGACACCTGGAGGCTCCACTTCCCTCCCAGCGGGCCCAGCTCACTTACAAACCACCGAGCAACTGAGCAGACCCGGAGGTCGAGTGGGTACCTGCAGAAGTGTTAATACAAAACACGCATAAAATACAGTAAAGGGACATAGCACATAGTGATGATTAAGTTACAGACATTCAAAGCTATGCAGTGCTAGGGCAATGTTAGCGAGCAGCGTTAATGGCTAAAGCGCACGACGGAGCTATACACGTGTGATGGGAAAAGTGTCTAACCACTAAATCAATCGTACACGGTAAAACTCTTGCTCGAGCAAATCTAGCAAATAAGTGCTGAGTGCTAAGTTTAAGCGGGAGCAGATTTAAATAAATCGTTCAGCGTTTGAGCCCGAAGGCTAGTGGAGAGCCCGAAGGCTAACGACCATGAAGGGTCGACCAAGCATGATAATAGAGCAATACAATAAGCAGTGTACAAGTACAAGTATTAAACTATGCTATTACAAGCATTCATCACAGAGCTACTGCATACATAGTCCCAAGCACTCGACCACATACATGTACAATAGTTACACAGTCCAATACACAATATATATCAAACACTCAGATATAGAATATAATACATGGCCCATATACAACACAACAAGCCCAAATACAATGAATAATATGCGCCCAAAGTCCAAGTGAAGTATTCGCCTAATCAGAGCCTGGACACGTGCACGAGCACGAACAACACACATAGCCAGAGACAGAGAGAGAAACAATAAGAGGAGAGAAAGAAACTTAGAGAGAGATCTAGAGAGAAAGAGGGGGATTTAGAGAGAGGAGGATAGAGAAAGGCGATGGCTAAAACCAAAACCAGGGAGGAGAGAGAGAAAGAAGAGAGGGTAGAGAGAGGAGAGAGAACAGAAGAGAGAAAGAAGAGAGAAAATAGATGAAACAGAGAGAAGAGAGAGAAATCAGATCCAAAGAGAGGAAGATAGGGAGATTAGGAGAGAGCCACAGGAAGGGGAGGGGGCTCTGGCCAGCGGCTGGTGGCCAGCCAGGCGCGTGGCGACCACTGGGTGACTGGCAGCCGCGACCAGAGAGAGGGATGAGTTAGAGAGAAGTGAAGTAAGTGAGAAGAGAGAGAAAAAATAGAGAAGAGGAAAGAGAGATAGATCTACAGAGAGGAAGAGGAGAGCAGGAGGAGAGAGAGGGACTGGACAGCGTAGGTGGCCGGCCAGGTGGCGCGGCGACCATAGGGTTACTGCAGCCACGACCGTGGAGAGAGGGAAAAAGAGGTTAGAGTAGAGGAAAAGGGCAGAAAGAAGAAGAAATGAAGAAGAAGAAGAAGGGAAGGAGGAAGGCGGTTGTCGTTGGTTAGGGTGGCACGACTGACGACGGATCTGGCCGGCAGAGGTCACAGATCAGAGAGAGGAATAGGGAGATTAGAGAGAGCTTAGTGAAGAAAGAGGAAAGAAGAAGAGAGAAGGCGACGAGGGAGATCAGGGCCTGGGGGCACGGTGGCTGGCACGAGGGACTACTGGAGGTCGACCAGGCGGTGGAACGGGGCTCAGGCTTCCCTGGTTAAAGAGAGACGAAGAGAGGGAGAGTGGAGAGAGAAAGAGTGTAACGCTCCGATCTCATAGGTATGGTGACATTACTGCAACGTATAAATGCAGGTCAGAAATACACTCACATATATGCGCTAAGCATCAGTACATGCAAGAATCAGAGTACGAAAATACATGATGTATTATACATTCCAACATATGAGTACAATTGCACAGTTATCACAGGATGTGATACAATATTATAAGAATATTACATCATTGATAGGTGCAAATGTGAGAATACAAAGAGATATACAAGTATGAATAGTACAAAAAGTGCTCACGCGCTACAAAAGGAAAATTTGAGAGACGAGCAAGGGCGTGGAAGGATAGAGCCTTGGATAGGTCAACTACTGATGCACGATGCCACGTTGCGCAACTTGATCACTAGAAAGTTCATCGCGATCTAAGCTCTAAGATCTGAAAATGCAGGTCTAGGGGAGTCAAAACTCCCCAACGAGTGGCAAGATAAGTGCCAAGTAGTGTGCATAGATAAGCACAAGTGTATGGATAAATTTGAATCATAAGCATGCATTGAAAATCGTGTCGCGAACACAGGCAGACAGGAGCAGGCAAGGAGGCAGTAAGTAAAGTAAAAGTGGCAAAACTAGTATACAAGTCTAAATAACTGATCCATGAGACTAGTACATCGAAGAAATAATTAAAACAAGGAAACCTTCATATGTATACCTTATATCTCACATCATTGTATCCTGAGTTCATATAACTGAAAGTGCACCTAAAGGGGGGTGAATAGGTGTAATGCTAATCTAATGATCAAAATACGAAAATGCAATAATTAATAATACGAATGATGCAAACGGTCAACTCAAATCATGAAGTGAAGCCGGATTCTCTACGAAGGGCTCTAGAATTTCTTTTCTATATTCCTCTAGATAATGACTTGAGGTACTCAATTGCTTTCTTGAATTAGAGAGTGAAAACCGATAAGAATGAATGATGCTAGATATGAATAGTAAGAAAAAAAATTAAGTGCCAAAATAGAGTAAGAGCAAGAGAGAAAGCAATCGCAAACACAAGATATTTGTTTCGAGGTTCGTGCATCAAGCTCTACGTCCCCGTCTACACCACGTGAAGGATTTCACTATCCACTAAGAATCTTTCCACAAAGGAGTCTCCACAAAGAAATTATAAGGTCTACACAAGTTCAGAGTACACAACTCCAACTCTAAATCCTCAACACAAGAGGTAGCACAAAATTAATGAGGTTTATAAGCTCTTGGTGACCACAAAGATCACAAACAATCCTCTTTTATAACTTCCTATAGTATTTGATATGAGATGAAGCTCAAGAAGTTTGTGAAAGAGAAAATCAGTTGTAATAAATCAATGTAAGAGCTGAAAACCTAGAGAAATTGTTTTGAAATGAGAGCACTTGAAGTAAGAAAACTTGAAATCTTTTTCTCTTGAATAAACTTGATTTTTCAAATATTTTAAAATATTTTTCAAAAACTAATTGTTAGTAACCCTCTATAAATGAACCCTATATATAGGCAAATGATAAAACACAGTTAGGAGAGCCTATCAGGTCATTAAGAGAGAGATTAGACCCAAAAAGAGCAAATATACCGGTTGGAGAAAAAGTCAAAGAAATAGTTTTTCGAAAACTAGCTGTTACTGTAGTTGTGCCAGAACTTCGGTCGACCGCACGGTCGACCGGCAGTTCAATTAGATTGAACAAACTGTTGGCATCGATCGACCGCCCGGTCGACCGATCTCAACCAAGATCAACTAATGCTAGTCGGTCGATCACCCAGTCGACCGCTAGAGTTACCAGTCGACCGCCCGGTCGCCCGACAAACGTGTACGTCATACAGAGGCTGAGGTCAAAGTGACCCCGTGGTTCGGTCGACCGCCCAGTCGACTGATCAAGCCTTAAAAATCATTTTTGGGTAAAAATGAATATAAACTAATTTTAAAATATTTTATACAAGTTATAAAAATAATTTGGTAACTCATAGGCTTCAGGGTACATGACAAAAATAGGATATATAATCTTTGAAAAATCATGGGACATGTATCAAATACTGAACCTTGTAAAATACTAATATGAGAAAAAAAAACTAGAGATTAAAACTCGTATTTTGAAAACTTGAATTTTGTGTGTGTGTGACTTCTTGAGCATCAAATCTATATACTATACGTTAAACATACTATTTTCTTACATAAGTACTATGTCTTCAAGCAATTTTCTAGTGGGCTTCTCCAAAGGGTGAATCTTGATTTTTCTAGCTTGAATCTCGTCCTTGAGTGAGCTTGAGACTTCAATACCTTCCTTTTGAAGAAGAAACACTTTGAATTTTCTTGAACCCTAAAAAATACTTAAATACTTGAACATGATTAGTACTAAATAACTACATAAGTTTTGTTATCATCAAAGCACAACACCAGTGATTGCAATCTTGGGCCAACAATCTCCCCCATTTTGATGATGACAAAACATATGAGTTATTTAAAAGAATAATATGAATAGCTTAGTAAAAACCCCTCTCAACTTATGCTTTTCTATCAAGTTCAATCATTTATGACTAAAGAATGTGACAGTATCAAAACAAATCATCATATGCATATAGGTATATATGTGAAATATGAAGAACAATGCATAAACATTCCATCCTCCATCCATGCCTCTAACCACCAAAATGGGAATGCAATAAGGCATACAAGCATGAAATAGAGGTAATAGCTAAATCATAAATCTCTAACTCATAAATCTTCAAATACCATTTAATCTTAAACACCAATTTTTAACACTACACAAAACATGAATGCCAATTAGAAAACTAGAAATATCAATTTAATACCAATTTTTAAAACAAGATACCAATTTGCAATATCATAAGAATATAGGTATAGATAACAATTTTAAAAATGAAATAACTCAACTTCTTCTCTCCCTTTTTGTCATAAATAAAAAAGGTTCTCATAAACAAAATGAAATTAGTAGATACCAACAAACACAACAGTAGAAAAGAATATGATACTAATTAGAAGAATTGAAAGTCATGTATACTAAGCAAAACAAACATGAATATCAATTTTGAGAGAAACAATTGAAAATTTCATGAATCCATAATGCAAACATTCAATTCACCACAAATAAAAAAAAATCTATCAAAATCAAGTGATTTAGTAAAAATATCCACTAACTGAAAATCGGTAGAAACATAATCAATTTCAATATCTCATTTCTCATAATAATCTCTAAGAAAGTGATATCTAATCTCTATGTGTTTGGTCTTGCTATATTGATTTGCATTCTTGGTCATATAAATGGTACGAGTATTATCATAAAATATTTTAATATGGTCAAAACGCAAATCATAATCAAGGAGAGTACGTTTCATCCAAAGGATTTGTGTATAACAAGCCCCGAACGCAACATACTCCGCCTCAGCAGTTGAGAGGGCTACGAAATTTTGTTTCTTAAAAAACTATGAAATAAGACAATTTTCTAGAAATTGACAAGTTCCACTAGTACTTTTCCTATCACTCTACAACAGGCGTAATCGGCATCCGAAAAACTCGTCATTGAGAATTATTCGATTTTTAGATACAACAAGCTCATTCCAATAGTGTTTTTAAGATATCTAATAATGCGTTTTACAGCAATTAAGTGAGATTCTTTATGACAAAATTAAAATGTAGCACATAGACATGCATTAAACATAATATGCGGCCTACTAGACATCAAGTAAAGCAAACTAACAATCATACTATGATAAAGTTTAATGTCAACGTTTTTACCTTGTTCATCTTTATCAAGATTTATTTTGGTAGCCATGGCAGTCTTGCATATCTTTGCATCTTCAAGCCAAATTTCTTGATAAGTTTTCTTGTGTACTTGCTTGATTTATGAAGATCCCATCACCTATTTTCTTGATTTGAAGTCCAAGAAAATAATTGAGCTCCCCCATCATACTCATTTCAAATTTTTTCTTCATGCATGATCAAAATTCTTACAAAACTTTTCATTAGTAGATCTAAAAATGATATCATCAACATATATTTGCACTATTAAAAAAATTATTTTCTACATGCTTTGTAAACAAGGAATTATTAACTTTGCCTTTAATAAAACTATTTAAAATAAGAAAAGTACCCAATCTTTCATACCAAACTCTTGGAGCTTGTTTTAAACCATATAAAGCCTTTTCAAGTTTAAAAATAAAATCAGGATATGTAGGATCAACAAACCCGAGGGTTGAAACTATTCAAAAATGCACTTTTAATGTCCATTTTAAAAAAGCTTAAAATCTTTAAAAGAAGTAAAAGCAAGTGTCATTCGTATGGCCTCAAGCCGTACTACGGGTGTAAATGTTTTCTCAAAATCAATTCCTTCAATTTGGGTATAACCTGGGGCCACTAACCTAGCTTTATTCCTAATAATATTTTTTGACTCATCTAACTTATTCCTAAAAATCCATTTAGTACTAATGGTTGGTCTATCATGGACTTTAGGAACAAGATGCCAAATTTGATTGTACTCAAATTGATTGAGTTCTTCTAGCAAGCAACCAATATGAGTCGTCCTCGGCTTTGAGCTTATTTTTGGCTCAATATGAGAAATGAATGCAAAATGGCCACAAATATTATGGAGTTTGGAGCGAGTAGTATCCCTTTGGATACATCATCAATGATGAGGTCTTTGGGATGGCTTGTAGCATATCTCCAATCCTTGAAAGTGGTTGTATTGGCTCCACTTTAACATCATGAACTTCTCCATATGCATTATCCTTAGGCTTTTCCTTTACATCTTGTGCCAATGAATCTTTCATAGAAACATTTTCAAAGTCTTCACCTAAAAAGTCAATCTCCACAACATTCTTCACAAGAGAGTTAGATTCCTTAAACTTAACATGCATAGACTCTTCAATAGTCAAGGTTGACCTATTGAAAACTCTATAAACTTTACTAGTATTTGAGTATCCAACAAAAATAGCCTCAAAAGATGTTGGATCAAACTTTTCTAAATTACCTTTGGTATTCAAAACAAAGCATTTGCAACCAGTGACTTTAAAATAGGAAATATTTGGTTTTCTCAAATGGTAAATCTCAAAGGGAGCTTTATTTGAATTTTTACAAAAGTAAATTCGATTTTCAATGTAACATGAAGTGTTTAAAGTCTCGGCCCATAAATATTGAGGGAGTCCATATTCACTAATCATTGTCCTACCCATTTCTTGAAGAGTATGATTCTTCCTTTCAACGATTTCATTTTGTTGTGAAGTTTTAGGATAAGATAATTCATATTTAATTTTATTTTCTTCACAATAAGTGATAAAAGAATGGTTGAAGAATTCATCACCTTTATCACTTCTTATACGTAAAATTAGAAAATTCTTTTCTTTTTCAACCCTTTTTCTAAATACATGAAAATGCGAAAAAGCTTCATCTTTATGTTCTAAAATGAAAACCTATGTAAATCTAGAAAAATCATCAACTAAAATAAAAACAAAACGATTATCAGTAAGACTTTTGATTTTAGTTGGGCCAAATAAATCCATGTGGATTAACCCTAAATGTCTAGTTGTCGTGATATCCTTGATTGTTTTGAAAGAGAACTTGATTAGTTTCCCAAATCGGCACGCATTACAATTGCAGTCCTTTTCTAACTTCAAATAAGGAATACCTTTCACCAAAATTTTAGAGCTAATTCGGGAAAAGTGGCATTACAAATCTTCATTAAAGACATTCAAACAAGTGGCATTACAATCTAAATTAAGCATGTCAATCATATAAACATTATTTTCACAAAAATCGGAAAGAACACGAGTATTTGTTTTCTTATCTAAAATGTCACAAGAGAAATCATCAAAAATAATTTGAAAATTTTTATCACAAAGTTGGCTAATATTTAAAAGATTATGCTTGAGACCTTCAGGCAAAATAACATTCTCAATTTAAAGAGATAAGTCAATCTTGATATTACCTATACCAACGATTTTGCCCTTTGAATCATTCCTAAAGGTGACGATGTCACCTTCATGATACCTTGATAGCGTTGCAAAGTTGTTGATATCTCAAGTCATGTGCCTTGAGCAACCACTATCAAGGTACCACCTCTATGTACATCTTGGAGCCTTGATGCGTACCTATATTAAGTAATAAATTTGTTGAGTTTAGTACCCAAACTTTCTTGGGTACTAAAGTGTTAGTTTTTTGAACCCAAACATGATCATTTGAAGCATTTATGTGATCATAACAAAACTTGGCCAAGTGACCTTTTCGGCCATAATGGCTGAATGTATGCACCTTACCATAAAGAACTGCATGATGTGTATGTGCATGATGTGCATCTGACACTGAGTATGTTTAATGTGTGTGGCATGATGTGAAAGAGATTGTGTGTGAGATGTGAAGCATGTGAAACATGAGGTTTCTTTTGAGTTTGCCTCTTTGAAAATATAGCCTCTAATCTAACCTTATCAAACTCACATTTTTTAAAATATTTCTTAAAATATTAATTTTATTTTTCTAAGTTGAAATCTCATTTTCATCAATCATAAAAAATTTAGTCTTACAAGAAAATTTGTGAGCATCAAAATCCTTTTGTGTGTTTTGAAGTGTGAAAGATAAAACCTCTTTTTCTGAAAATACAACTATTTGATTTGGAGAAGTTCATTTTTCTTTTTCATTTTCAAATATTTTCTTTTGAGAAAATCATAGTTGTTAGATAACTCTTCAAAGCTTCACCCAATTCATCCATAAAAAGTTCACATTCATCAAGTTGAGATTCGGATTACCTTTGGTGTGTTCTCATTTGCCATGAAACACACAAGAGCCACGTCAACCTCCTCGCGGATTCGTTCTCCGAGTCCCATGTTGCCTTTAAAGCTTTCTTCTTATATGATTTCTTGAAGATTGTGGGCTTAGCTTTGTTCTCCGAGTATTCGGCAGTGACATATCCGGGTTTCCGACAATTGTAGCAAACAATTTTTTTATCCTTCTTGCCTTGCCAAATCTCTTGTTGTTGAATTTGGCTTGTTGTATATCCTCCTAACATTCTTAACTAGGAGGGAAAGAACATCATCTTCTTCTTCTTCATCTTCATCAGAAATGGTAGGAGTGGACTTGAAGGCTAGCATTTTCTTCTTTTATGGAGCCTTTTCTTCTCTTGTTTTTCTTTCCATTTCATGGGTCTTGAGATTGCTAATAAGACCAATGAGCTCCATTTCTTTTTTGTCATTTAGCTCCTTCAAAGTTGTAGCTTTTATTTCCCATGATGGTGGAGAGCTCTAATGATTTTCTTCACCTTTTGGTTATTGTTTATTCCATCACCTAAAGAAGCAAGGCCATTAGTGATTTTAGTAAACTTTATAATCATGTCATCAATTGATTCTTTTTCATTCATAGCAAAATTTTCATATTGGGAATGCAAGAGATCATTTTTAGCTCTCTTAACTTGTGATGTCCCCTCGTGCGTGACAACTACGTGTGACTAAATCTCATGGGTAGATTTGCAATGAATAACCCTAGCAATATCATCATAATTCAAGGCTTGAAGAAATGCCCAGTGGGCTTTTGCATTGGTATTTCGGATCATGTTTCCTTATCACCATCGGGCGCAAAAAGGTTTAGTCACCGCTTTTGCAACCCGACTTCCTAAGGATTGCAAGAAAACGATCATCTTAACTTTTCATATGAAAAAGTTAAGGCCATCAAACTTTGGTAGAGTCTTGATTCCTTCGGCCATGCAAACTAATCTAGTGAACAAGCAAATAAGTGATTAGCTAGTGAATCTCTCTATGGTGGTTAAATAAAAAACTAGAGTACAAGGCTCTGATACCAATTAAAAGTACACCTAGAGGGGGGTGAATGGCTGTAATGCTAATCTAATGGTCAAATGTGAAAATGCAACAATTAATAATATGAATGATGCAAACGGTTAACTTAAATCAAGAAGTGAAGTCGAATACCCTATGAAGGGCTCTAAAACTTCTCCTCTATATTCCTCTAGACAATGAGTTGAGGTGCACAATTGCCTTCTTGATTTAGAGAGTGAAAATCAAGAAGAATGAATGATGCTAAATATGAATAGCAAGCAAAAACACAAGTACAAAAATGAAGTAAAAGTAAGAGGGAAAGTAATTGCAAACACAAGAGATTTGTTTCGAGGTTCGAGCACCAAGCTCTATGTCCCCGTCTTCATCGCGCGAAGGATTTTCACTATCCACTAAGGATCTTTCTACAAAGGAGCATCCATCAAAAGAAATACAAGGTCTACACAAGACCAGAGTACATAATTCTAACTCTCAAACCTCTACACAAGAGGTAGCACAAAACCAATGAAGTTTACAAGCTCTTGGTAATCATAAAGATCACAAACAATCTCTTTTGACAACTTCCTATAGTATTTGATGTGAGATGAAGCTCAAGAATTTTATGAAAGAGAAAATCAGTTAAAATGAATCAATCTAAGAGTTGAAAACATGCAGATTTTGGTTTTGAAATGAGAGCACTTGAAGCAAGAAAAATTGAAAATTTTTCTCTTAAATAAACGTAATTTTTCAATTTTTTTCAAAAACTAATTGTTAGTAATCCTCTATAAATGAACCTCATGTATAGGCAAATGATAAATCACAGTTAGGAGAGCCTATCAGGTCATTAAGAGAGAGATTAGACCAAAAAGAGCAAATGTACCCGTTGAAAAAAGTCAAAAAAATAGTTTTTCAACGCCGTTACTGTAGCTGTGTCAGAACATCGGTCGACCGCCCGGTCTACCGGTAGTTCAATTTAATTGAAGTAACCATTGGCGTAAGTCGACCGATCTCAACCGAGACCAGCTAGTGCTAGTTGGGCGACCGCCCGGTTGGCCGCTAGGGTTCCCGATCGACTGCCCGGTCGCCCGACAAACGTGCACGGCATGCACAAGCTGAGGTCAAAGTGGCCTCGTGGTTCGGTCGGCCACCCGATCGACTGACCAAGCCTGAAAAATCATTTTTGGGTAAAAATGAAAGCTAATTTTAAAATATTTTATATGAGTTATGAAAATAATTTAGTAATATATAGGCTTCAGGATACATGATAGAAATATGATATATAATCTATGGAAAGTCATGGAATATGTATTAAACATTGAACCTTATAAAATACCAATATGAGAAAAAAACTAGATATTAAAACTCGTATTTGAAAAGTTGAATTTTGTGTGTGTGAGTGTGTGAGAGAGACTTCTTGAGCATCAAATCTACATTCTATACTTTAAATATACTATTTTTTACATAGGTGCTATGTCTTCAAGCAATCTTCTAGTGGTCTTCTCCAAGGGGTAAATCTTGATTTTCCTAACTTAAATCCCATTTTTGAGTGAGCTTGAGACTTCAGTGCCTTCCTTTTGAGGAAGAAACAATTTGAACCTTTTTGAACCCTGAAAATACTTAAACACTTGAACATGATTAGTACTAAATAACTACGTAAGTTTTGTTATCATCAAAACACAAAATCGGTGATTGCAATCTTGTGCCAACAATAACCAAATATGTTTCCTAAATTAAGAAAATATCATAAAATTGATAGAATACAGATAATACCGAATACATGCAAAACCAGTCGTACAAGCTCAGTTTATGACTTCATGAAACTAGTATATCGAAGGAATAATCTAAACCAGGAAACCCTCATCTATATACCTTATGCCCCATGTTACTGTAATCCGAGTGTATACGATCCGAATTGCAAAACAACACAACAAATTGTTGATTAGCATCTTATTAATATTACTCATCCTATATATCTAGGTATATGCCTTAGTGTCCCAACACAAATACATCCATATACGAGTAAGCTGAGGTTGTTATTGAAAACTGATGATGAGAGCAATGACTTATGTTTAGAGTGAGTCTAATGCATACCCGGGACCACGGCCAGGGTGTTCTGTTGTTGGAGTATGGAACTGCTGCAAGGCATATAGGATGTGGGTCTTATGTTATGTCCACTTAGGAATATAATAGGAGGTAGGGAGCCAGTACTCCCCTCGGAACACCTGGAGGCCCTCAGGTAGAACCAGAAGTTTGAGTTCGCAACATACCTAATACAACTGTAAATAATTTCACCACTTGAAGTCCATCAGTTTCCCCTTACCCAATGTAACTTGTCCTTTTTATATTTTATTGAGTAATTATTAAATTATGGAAATAGAAATAGCATGACAATTTCAGGAGTTACAGGAGTACACGAGTAATAGAGATACAAGTCACTGCATATAATACAGGATAACAGTTACATGATTCTCGTATTATGATAATCACAAGTCAAGTGCTAAGCATGGCATGCGACAAATGATAATATACAAATGTCAGGTGATAGCATGCAGATGTCAAGTGATGGCAAGCAGATGTCAGGTGTCAAGTAATAGCATATCAGGTGATAGCACAACAAATATCCACTGCTGTACAACACAATACAGCTAAGCAGTTGATACAGGAGATTGGTACGATACAAGAAAATGGTACCAATATATGGATCGGTACAAATACAAGAAAATGTTACCAATAAAGGGGATCAGTACAAATATAGGAAAATAATATAATTTTTCAAAACAATATAAGTAATGATTTCAAACTCTTCACAGCCATCAAGAAAAAAATAATAGTTAAATTATCAAGCGGGCAAGCAAGTAAGCGAATATCCATGCAGAGCTAAGCAAAACTGGAGCGAAATTAACGCACAGTACTAGATGCCATCACGTTCGGCGTGATTACCACTTACGACAAAGCTAAACACACATGATGTAGCATGTGTATGAACGCCATGCTGCCGCTCATAGCGAAGCCATGTTCATAGAGTAACTACACTCAAACAGAGTTAGTGGTAAAGTGTTGAACGCTAGGTCCGCCTACCATGCGTAGCATATAGAAAGTCCAGAGAAGTTTAATAAACCTCAGAGACGTTAAACCGGAGGTTATAGTATAGAACCGCAGAGCAGTTAAACTCAGAGACTGAGTAAGTACTTGCAGGAGATGTTAGTACCAAATAACACACATGTGTATATTGTTGATGATCATCACCGATCAAACAACAGAGGAACACCAAGTCGAAGACTCGGCAGAAGAATGCGGAAGCGTAGAAGATCTACGACTAGCAAGCAATCACCACATAGCCAAGAAACACAAGATTTAATGTGGTTTGGCAATGTGCCTACTTCCACGGGGAGGAGGGAAGAAATATTTATTGAAGAAAATACAAGAGTTATAATGAAATCTCTCTCAAAACTTTCAATGGTGAAATTCTAGAATTTCTCTTGAATTCTTGACACACCTTCAAAAGGTCACTCTTGAGGGATTTATACAGGCATTTGTGATGATCCTAGTCCAATACGAACTCAAATCAGTACCTCCTTAGAGAAATAGAAAACCTATATCTAAACCAAAACAGGAGACAGATTCGTATTAGGAAACTGCCAAAAATCTAAATTCTTCTTTAATGAATATGAGGCACTCCAAATACTAACAATTTTCATCTTGACTCATGCTTATTGAGTCCCTCTGTAGAAATTGGTCTCTGATTCATTCGCCCACCTTTCTCCCTCCTTTTGTGACTTCACATGGCTCCCTCTCAAGAGCCCGTTTGCCACTTTACCTTTGGAGAACCTTGATGAAGTTCAGAGATGCTTTGAACTTCTCCACCAGGATGGTCTTCGTCATCATATCCGCTGGATTATTCTTCATGCAGATCTTTATCAAATCGATCACCTTATCATCCACGACCCACTGACGTATCTTGTGAAATCTCACATCAATGTGCTTCATTCGCTTGTGATACCTGTGATCTTTAGCGAGATGAATAGCACTCTGGCTGTCGCAATGAATCCGAACTGAATCATGTATGATACTGAACATCTCAACCAATCCTCATAACCACAAAGCTTCCTTTAACGCCTCAACTGCAGCCATGTACTCCGCTTCTGTTGTTAAAAGAGCAATTGTATCTTGCAACTCTGCCTTCCAACTAATACTGCACTCAGCTACTGTGAACACATAGTTCATTGTAAATCTTCACTGATCAAGATCTCTTACATAATCTGCATCAACATTGTCTTTTAGTAACCTAGGCTTCCCCGTTTCTAATCTCTGAAACACTAAACCTAGTCTCGCACTCCCTCACAGACATCGTAGCACCCACTTCACTACTTCCCAATGTTGCTTTCCTAGATTTATATGAACTGGCTTACTGTACTAACTGCATAGGCTAAGTCAGGCCTAGTGTAGACCATAGCAAACATGAGTGATCCCACTGCACTAGCATATGGTCCTCAAGACATCTCTTCCTCCTCATCCGGTGATTATAGACACTGCTTGGAGGATAATTTGAAGTGACCTGGCTGGTCTGAAATTACACCTAGAGGGGGGTGAATAGGTGTATAGTTAATCAAATGAAAATTCTAGACAATTTAATATGAAATAATGCAAACGATCACTCAAAATAAGACTTGAAACTGGATTCCCCGTGAAGGGCTCTGTAACTTTTCCTTGTAATTCCTCTAGATAAAAGTAGAGGTGCTCAATTGCTATCTTGTTGAGATGAGTATTGATCGACAAAAAAAATGAATGACAAATAAGTAAATAGAGATAATAAAGCAATCGCAAACAAAAGAATTTGTTCCGAGGTTCGAGCCACCGCTCTACGTCGTCGCCTTCACCACCGTGAAGGATTTCACTATCTACTATTGGATCCTCCACAAAGGGACCTTACAACAAGGAATTACAACCACTCAGAGTACACAACTCCCCAACAATCCTCTGCACCAGAGGTAACACAAAGCCAATTGAGAAAACAAGTTTTTGATGATCAAGAGATCAAAAACACTCTCTTTGTAACTCTCTTAGAAAAACCCTATAGAGTAAAATGTAAGCTTGAAGCTCAAGGATGTAAGTGAGAGTCAAAATCAGAAAAAAAAGATTTTAAGTGCAAAAAAACTCAATTAAAACTTTGAGAATAAGAGCACAAAAGAAGACTTGAAACTTTTTCTCTTTAAAAGCAAAAACTAGATTTTCAATAGAATTTCTAGTTATGAAATATTCAATCCCAATGAGTCGTTACATAGGTTTTAGAAAAACACTTTAGAAAAGTTTTACCAGGTCTAAAAAGGAAGAAATTGACCCTAAAAATTCAATTTTCCACGTTTTAAAAAAAATATGTTTAAAAACAGATTTAAGAAAACTGGCCGTTACTGCCAATCTGCCAGTCTGTCAGTCGACCAGCCATTCAAAAAAAATTTGACCGTTGGCTCTTGGTCGACCAGTCGGTCGATCGTGTTTAACCGAGACCAAATGAGTTACGGTCGGTCGACCACCCGGTCGACCGCAATAAGGGACCGGTTGACTGGTCAGACGATTGGGAATGTGCACAACATGCACACCCCAGTTGCCATAGGTTCGGTCGACCGTGTGGTCGACCGTTTTGGCCTGTAATAGGCACGGTCGACCGCCCGGTCGACCAATCTAGGCCAAAAACTGGGTGAAGGTATTTACATAAAGAAAATTTCAAATAATTTTTGTTTGAATTTTGGAAAAGAGAAGACATGTATAGCCATGAGATATAAGTTCTAAACTGAGATAGAAATTTTTAAGAAAATGTGGAACAAGTATCAAAACCAAACACGTCAAATCATACTTTTGAAAACCTGTACTTTTGTTTGTGTATATCCTTGAGCCTCAAATCTATATTCTACTCTTTCAAAAACTAATTTCTTACAAGGTTCTAATCGACTACAAGAATCTTCAAGCGGGCTTCTCTGATAGTGATGTTTGAGTGTCACTGAGTGCTTTGAGTTATGATCCCATTCTTGAGTACCCTTGAGCCATCAACATATTCCTTTAGAGGAAGAAACCTGTTAGATCTTCTTGAACCCTTTTAGATCTTTTTGAATCCTGAAATACACTCTTTAACTTGATTAGTACCAAATAACTTTATATGCTTTGTTATCAACAAAATACAAAATCGGGGATTGTAACCTTGGGGCCAACAATCTCCCCCTTTTTGATGATGACAAAACATATGAGCTATTTAAAAGAAAACCTAGGAAAAAGCTTTATAAAAACTCCCCCTCAAGTTATGCTAGCTATTAAGTACAAGATATAAACAAGTTATATGATAAAGGCATTGTATAAGAGCACGATCAAACAAATACCAATAAATATTCATAAACACTTCTCCTCCTTTTTGTCATGCTCAAAAAGGGTAAGCAAGAAACGACCAAAAATTAAAGCATATATAGATTTTATCAGAAGGAAAACTCATAAATCAACAATACAAATATTTAGTTCTCCACAAATGAAAGAGAATCTATTAAATCAAGTGGCTTAGTAAAAATATCTGCTAGTTGAAAATCAATTGAAACATAATCAATTTCAATATCATCTTTCTCATAGTGATCTCTAAGAAAGTGATATCAAACTTCTATATACTTTGTCTTACTATGTTGATTTGCATTTTTAGTCATATGAATAGTACTAATATTATCACAAAATATCTTAATATGATCATAATGCAAATCATAGTCAAGAAGAGTATGTTTCATCCAAAGGACTTGTATACAACAAGCCCCGGCCGCAACATACTCCGCCTCGGTAGTTGAGAGGGCTACAGAATTTTATTTCTTGGAAGATGAAACAAGACAATTTCCTAGAAACTAACAAGTTCCATTTGTACTCTTCCTATCTACTCTACAACCGGCATAGTCAGCATCCGAAAAATTAATCATGAAATACTGTCCGGTCTTCGTATACCACAAGACCATTCCAATAGTGCCTTTAAGATATCTAATAATGCGTTTTACCGCAATCAAGTGAGACTCTTTAGGACAAGATTGCAATCTAACATATAGACATACACTAAATATGATATCTGGCCTGCTAGCTATTAAATAAAGTAAACTACCAATCATGCTTTTATAAAGTTTAATGTTTATATTTATACCTTGTTCATCCTTGTCAAGTTTTATTGTGGTAGCCATGGGAGTTTTGCTTGTCTTTGTCCCTTCAAGTTCAAATTTCTTAATGAGTACTTGGCTACATTTATAAAAATTCCATTACTCCTTTTCTTGATTTAGAGTCCAAGGAAGTAGTTTAGCTCGCCCATCACAGACATCTCAAACTCATTCTTCATGCATGATTTAAAATCTTTGCAATGCTTTTCATTAGTAGATCCAAATATAATATCAACATAAATTTGAACAATAAGAATATCACTATTTACATGTTTTGTAAATAAAGTGGTATCTATTTTACCTTTTACAAAACCATATGAAATAAGAAATATTGAAAGTCTTTCATATCTCTAGAAGCTTGTTTTAAATCATATAAACCTTTGTCTAATTTGAAAACAAAATCCGAATTTGTAGGATCAACAAACCGGGGGGGTTGTTCAGCATACACTTCTTCTTCAATAAAACCATTGAAAAATTCACTTTTGAAATCCATTTGAAAAAGTTTAAAATCTTTATAGAAGCAAAAGCAAGTGGCTTCAAACCGTGCTACGGGTGAAAAGGTTTCCTCAAAATCGATATCTTCAATGTAGGTGTAACCTTAGGCCACTAACCTAGCTTTATTCGTAACAAAATTACCCAACTCATCCAACTTATTCCTAAAAATCCATTTAGTACCAATTGTTGGTCTATATGAGGTCTAGGAACAAGGTGCCAAACTTGATTGCACTCAAATTGATTGAGCTCTTCTTGCATTGCAAGCAACCAATATGAGTCGCCCTCGGCTTCGAGGATGTTCTTTTGTTCAATATGAGAAATAAAAATAAAATGGCCACAAAAATCATGGAGCTTGGAGAAAGTAGTTACCCCCTTGATACATTACCTATGATGAATTCCCTGGGATGACTTATAACGAATCTCCAATCTTTTGAAAGTGGTAGTGTTGGTGCCACTTCAACCTCTTAAACTTCACTTTGTTTATCAAGTTTTGGCTTATCCTCTTAAATAGGCGAGTCCTTCAAAGTAACTTTCTCCATGTCTTCACCTAAAGAATCAATCTCTGCAACAATCTTAATAAAAACATTAGATTCTTCAAACTTAACATGCATAGATTCTTCAATTGTCAAAGTAGATTTATTGAAGATTTTATAAGGCTTACTAGTGTTAAAATAACCAACAAAGTTTTAGCATCAAATTTACCTAAGTTATCTTTGGTGTTTAAAACAAAACATTTGCATCCAAAAACTCTAAAGTAAGAAATATTAGTCGTCCTCAAATAGTAAATTTCAAGAGAAGTTTTGAAAGTATTTTTACAAAAATAAATTCTATTTGATATTTAACATAAAGTGTTTATGGCCTCGGCCCATACATATTGAGAGAGTCCGTATTTACTAATCATTATTCTAGCCATTTCTTGAAGAGTACGATTCTTCCTTTAAATGATTCCATTTTGTTGTGGAGTTCTAGGACAAGATAATTCATGCCTAATTTCATTTTCTTCATAATAAGTGATAAAAGAATGGTTTAATGAATTCACCACCTATATCAGTTCTTATGCGCAAAATTGAAAAACCTTTTTCCTTTTTCAACCCTTTTTCTAAAGACATTAAAATGCGAAAAAGCTTGATCTTTATGTTCCAAAAAGAAAACCAATGTAAAATGAGAAAAATCGTCAACCAATACAAAAACAAAACGGTTTCCATTTTAAACTCTTGGTTTTAGTAGGACCAAACAAATCTATGTGGATTAACTCTAATGGTCTAGATGTCATGATATCCTTGATTGATTTGAAAGAGGACTTGGTTTGTTTTTCAAGTTGGCACGCATCACAAATGCGGTCTTTTTCAAACTTCAAGTAAGGAATACCCTTCACCAATTCCTTAGAGTTAATTCTAGATAGATGATCAAAAGATACATGGCCTAATCTTCTATGCCATAACCAATATTTATTGAAAGCATTTAAACATGTAGCATTGCAATCTAAATTTAATATATCAATAATACATACATTATTTTCACGAAATCCAAAAGAATGCAAGCATCGATTTACCATCTAAAACATTGCAAGAAGAATTATCAAAAATGTAAGATCACCTAGAGGGGGGGGTGAATAGGTGATGGCTAATCTAATGGTCACTTATGAACAAATAATGCGGAATTAAAGCTAAGTTGACCAAATTAAAACTTCTTTTAATTGAACACTTATGTATAACACAAGAGTGTTGCCGAATTCCCCTTTCGAGGCTCTGGACAAACTCCTCTAGATTCCCCTTGAATGGGTTGAGGTGCCGCGTTGGCTCTCTTGGTTGAATACAAGTGTTAGACAATCAATCCCAAGCAATTATATAACAATTAAGCACAAGGGTATATCAAGCATATAAAGATAGACAATAATTGAATGCAAGATATAAAAGAGACAAAGAGAGAGAGAGAGAGAGAGAGAGAGAGCAAGAGTGAGCAATCGCAAACACAAAGGGTATGTTTCGAGGTTCGAGCACACTTGCTCTACATCCCCGCCTTCGACACACGAAGGATTTTCACTATGCACGATCCAACCGGATCTCTCCTTGGTGCCGCAACACCTACAAGCCCTCGGACTCCCAAGTCCCTTACACACGCAAGTCCACCGACTCGCCGAGGCCGCACCTCGAACCAAAGAGTTCACAACCGAACTCCACACCAACAACGAGCACACTTGCCCGTCTCCTCAAAGTACAAAGTAAAGATCTTTGGTGATCACAACACTTTGATCACCTAAAGTCACTCTCACTACAACACACCTATAGGAATATAGTAATGGATAGCTCAAGTGTGGTGTGAGAAAAGCAAGGAAAGAACTTTGGTGAAAAACACAAGAAATCACTTTTACACTCTCTTGATAAAATCCCTTTTGATAGGAAATATTGGCACTCTATTTTGTGGAGAAAAATCCTTCAGAAAGACTGGGAAAAACTAGCTCTAAGGTCTCCAAAAATCTTGGCTCAAAACAATGACAAAACCCCCTTTTATAGAGGCCAGAAAAATCTGACCGTTGGGCTCTGTCAGAGCTTCCGGTCGACCGGTCCGGTCGACCGGCAACGGTCAAAATCCGACCGTTGCAGCCTCCGGTCGACCGGCTCGGTCGACCGAGCACTTGGAGCAGAGAATTCCTTCTCTGTCGGTCGACCGGTGCGGTCGACCGAAGTTTCCCGAGAGCAAGCTCTCTGGAGCGGTCGACCGGCCCGGTCGGCCGATCCTCCAGTGCACACTGGCGTGCACGTCTGTGCATGTCCGGTCGACCGACCCGGTCGACCGGCCACTGTCAGTTCTGAAAAATCAGAACTGCCAGAACCAGAAAAATGGGATTAAAGATTGGTCTTTTAACTTAATAAAAATCCCAGAAATTCACAGTAAATCCAGAAAAATAGTTTCAATCAAAATAAAAACTGTTTTTCTAAAAATATGTTTTTCTAAAACTTGTTTTTCCATAACTTCACAAAATACAAAAACAAGATATTTTGAACTTATAAAGCAAAGTGTGTATGGATATGATCCACCACACAATCAAGATGAAATATCTAGTTTTTGACATTAAAGCTCTAATCATGATTTTGGTTTAAAGATATGAACTATGAAATACCAAAATCTAAGATAAATATTTTGTCACAAAGAAAAATCTTTTTCTAAATAAAAATTCTTTTCTAAACATAAAATTCTTTTATGAAAGCAATTCTATCAAGAGTTCTATCAAGAGTGTGTGTGTGATATAGACTTGAGCAATCCACCAACTATCTATCCTTTACATTTTTTCTAAAACAAAAACAAAATCTTATACCTAGAAACAAGTCTTCATCTTCTTGAAGTCTTCACTTGAAGGCTTCTCATCTTCTTGACTTGGTCCAAGCTTGATCCAAAGCTCCTTGGATCACCCCGTGCTAGCTCCAAATCTTGACATTTAATCCTTTGTTGAGCTTTGCACCTACTAAGATCTTGATAAAGAATCTGTCACTAATTAAACAAGATCATTAGCAAATATAACTACATGAGTTGATCATCATCAAAACTAGAGTGATAGGCCTTTGGGCCAACAATCTCCCCCTTTTTGATGATGACAAAACTCATGAAGTTATATATGCATGGATTAAAGTAAAGCTTCAAAGAAGCTCCCCCTTAACTCATGCATATCAAATAAGCAATAGATAAGGCAATGAGGCACGTGAATATGTATGCAAGTATGGAGATAAAACATGCAACAAGCATAAATCAAAATCTTTTTTCCTATTTGCAATACAAATATATATATGCATAAATACAAATCTTATACAACCTTAAGTAAGGAAGACAAATACTTCTCCCCCTTAAGTAAGGAAATCATGCATATATCACAAATACATCACAAATACTTCTCCCCCTTTTTGTCAATCATCAACAAAGGGTTTAAAGTAAAAGCAAATCAAAACAAATTTTTCCCCCTTTTTGTCAAAAGCAAAGAAATCAAGGAGGGGTATACAAATCAACCAATAAAGATTTATATGCGATATACATTCATGAAGAGGAAGACGTTAAGTTAGCTTCCCTACAATGTGCATTGCATGAAAGAGGGATGTGAAGCCCTAATTCACACAACACAACTATGTAATGCATAGAAGGAGATGTGAAGCTCCCCCTACACACGTATATCATATAAAGAAGAGATGTTAAGCTCCTCAATTTATAATATACTCAACATGAATCTATATGTAAGAGAGATGTTAAGCTCTCCTTGCATATAGGAAATACAAAACAAAACATTTTAATTTTTTATTTTTTATTTTTTTTTTATCAAAACAAAATTTTGAACTTTTCCCAATAAAACAAATTTTGAACCAATCATAATTTGTAATTTTGATACCAATAGAAAATAGCACTTGAAGATGTGTGATATCAAGTTATCATTGCAAAATCTTTTAATGTTTCAAACATATTGATATCAATTGTAATCATATAACAAATTTGAAGTTGAAGCATATTGATACCAAATGAAAGATCTAAAATAAAATCTTTTTATTTTTCATAAGCTTATGCATAGTTAATATAAGGTGTTAACTTAACTTAGCATAAACTTTTTGTGCTTTTAAGAATGTAAATCAATTGTAAAGCAAGCACATGAAAATCATATATATGTATGTGAATAGATAAGACCAATTGAAAATTAGGGCATTCATATATAGGAACCAAAATGTGAGTAATATACCAATTGTAAAATTAACATTGTAAGTAATGTATATACTCATAACCAAAATTGGTAGGTTTTAAAAATAGTTATGTCTAAGCACTACCAAATTTGAAGAATAAATAACTAGTTATAAATAATTTTTGAAAAACTAGTTAAAGATCCTTCACAAGCATGAAATCATATGTTATTCATGAATTATACTAAATACATACAAGTTTAAGCACTCATAGTCCATAAAGCTCAAAAATTATCTTTTATCATAAAAGATGAGTGTTCAAAGGTTATGTAAATGGTATTTTCATGAAAATAGAAAGTGAAGCATGAATCTCATGAAAATCTTATTTTTCATCTTAAAACAAATCATATATCTTTCATAAAGCAATACTAAATACACAAAGATTTAATCACTCATGGTCTATAAAGCTCAAAATAGTTTGTATCATAAAGATGAGTGTTCAAAAGATCATGTAAATAGTACTTTTATGAAAGTAGTCATTCAAGCTCAAAAAGATCATAAATCACATTTTGTTTTACACATGTTTTAATCTTTAATACAAATCAAAAACATGAAAAATCATCAATTTTTTTTTATTATTTATTTAAAATACTAATCTTCATGGTATATGTATGATTTATCCAATTCTAACAATATGCATACATATCCCAAATATGAAAAGAGTCCAATATATATTGCATGAAGGCAAATGACTCAAGGGTATACATGTATATTTATTAGATTTGAATTAAACACACATATACATGAAGTAAGATCAAAGATAGGCATAACAGGTATAAATGACGGAATCATCAAAACTAGCCTATACACATGCATATAGTGAATACAAATGAGCATGAAGTTCAAATATGTATGAGTCAATTGTAGTTCACTATTCATATATGTATAAATGCAAGTTTTGACACATTCTACATTTAAGCATGTAAATGCCACATGAAGCACATAAAATCTTAAAACATGAACATGTTATGAATGATACATGAAATTAAAAGGCATGTACATAAATGAAATAGGAGTTTAGAAATTGTTAACAACTTCAAAGCTCCTAGCATGGTGGTTGACCCACCAAAATTCCTTGATAGCGGTGCTCCAAGTATGTGTCATTTTAGTTCAATTGCACCCACCATCAAGGCACCAAATCTCTCACGTTTTGTGAGAGCTCTCACCTACATCAAAATCAAAGGGTGGGGGTTTTGGTACCCATATTTTCTTGGGTCCTTTGATGTTAGTCTTGTTGTAAGGCACCCAAAAATTCTTATTCTTGGCAAAATTGAAATGACCTAATCTATCATAACAATATTTTCTTAAATGGCCTTTGCGGCCACAATGTGTACAAACGTACACCTTAGTATGCTTATGTGTAAGAGTGTGATCATGTTGTGCAACATAAGCATGAGCATGATGATGTGCATGAGAGGAAGGAGTTTGTTTCTTTGAAAACAAGGACTCCAATTTAGAATGATTGAATGCACAAGAGTTCAAGGTTGAACTCAAATTATTCATTGTATTTTTCAAATCTTTAATCTCATTAGTGGTGGCATGTAAAGCATGATGAGATATATGATCATTTTTCTTTTTCTTTTGTGAAACAAATTCTTTTTCTTTTTCAACGAATTTTCTTTTCAAAGTAATATTTTCTTGAAAAACAATTTCCTTTTGAGTTTCCACCAAATCAATCTTATCCTTCAAAATAGTGTTCCCTTCACATAAATCATTTAATTTTGAAAATAAGGAAACATTCTCATTTTTCAAAACTTTATTTTCTTTTTCTAAACATGCAAGTTTATTTCTAAAAGAATCATTTTCTACATGCATGCAATCAATGTTCTTTTTCAAATTCTTGTTATCTTTTTCCAAGCATGCAATGTTACCTCTAAAAGAGTCATGTTCTACATGCATGCAAGCAATATCCTTTTTCAAATTTTTATTTTCCTTTTTAATTATGTCATATCTCTCAAGCAATAATTGGCAAAATGAATTTAGCTCATCATATGACATAGTAGCATCCTCATCCTCGGATTCGGAAGTTACCTCAAGGGGGTTATCCCCTTGGACCATGTAGCACTTGTTGGAGGTGTCGCTTCCAACATCCGAATCACTCCCGGCATAATATTAGATCCTTTTCGCCAAGGGAGGTGATGATGTTCCAAGCTACAAAAGCCGATTCAATGTTAGAAACCCTAGATAAATAATCATCATTTAGGGTACATTTAAGAGCATGAAGGGCTTTTGCATTAGCCTCAATGTACTTGCTATTTGAACAATAATCATTATTAGTAGTAGCAAGATAAGCATGAATTCCTAAGGCCTTGAGGTACAATGACATCTTAACCTTCCAAGTTTGGATGTTAAGAATATCAAAGGTGGGTGGTGACATGAAGTCCATGGTGAGGTGTGTGTGTACAAAAATATTGTGATTAGCCTAAAAGGAGGATCTTTAACTCTTAGGTTGTTAGACCCAAATCAAGAGCACTAGCTCTGATACCAATTGTAAGATCACCTAGAGGGGGGGTGAATAGGTGATGGCTAATCTAATGGTCACTTATGAACAAATAATGCGGAATTAAAACTAAGTTGACCAAATTAAAACTTCTTTTAATTGAACACTTATGTATAACACAAGAGTGTTGCCGAATTCCCCTTTCGAGGCTCTGGACAAACTCCTCTAGATTCCCCTTGAATGGGTTGAGGTGCCGCGTTGGCTCTCTTGGTTGAATACAAGTGTTAGACAATCAATCCCAAGCAATTATATAACAATTAAGCACAAGGGTATATCAAGCATATAAAGATAGATAATAATTGAATGCAAGATATAAAAGAGACAAAGAGAGAGAGAGAGAGAGAGCAAGAGTGAGCAATCGCAAACACAAAGGGTATGTTTCGAGGTTCGAGCACACTTGCTCTACATCCCCGCCTTCGACACACGAAGGATTTCCACTATGCACGATCCAACCGGATCTCTCCTTGGTGCCGCAACACCTACAAGCCCTCAGACTCCCAAGTCCCTTACACACGCAAGTCCACCGACTCGCCGAGGCCGCACCTCGAACCAAAGAGTTCACAACCGAACTCCACACCAACAACGAGCACACTTGCCCGTCTCCTCAAAGTACAAAGTAAAGATCTTTGGTGATCACAACACTTTGATCACCTAAAGTCACTCTCACTACAACACACCTATAGGAATATAGTAATGGATAGCTCAAGTGTGGTGTGAGAAAAGCAAGGAAAGAACTTTGGTGAAAAACACAAGAAATCACTTTTACACTCTCTTGATAAAATCCCTTTTGATAGGAAATATTGGCACTATTTTGTGGAGAAAAATCCTTCAGAAAGACTGGGAAAAACTAGCTCTAAGGTCTCCAAAAATCTTGGCTCAAAACAATGACAAAACCCCCTTTTATAGAGGCCAGAAAAATCTGACCGTTGGGCTCTGTCAGAGCTTCCGGTCGACCGGTCCGGTCGACCGGCAACGGTCAAAATCCGACCGTTGCAGCCTCCGGTCGACCGGCTCGGTCGACCGAGCACTTGGAGCAGAGAATTCCTTCTCTGTCGGTCGACCGGTGCGGTCGACCGAAGTTTCCCGAGAGCAAGCTCTCTGGAGCGGTCGACCGGCCCGGTCGGCCGATCCTCCAGTGCACACTGGCGTGCACGTCTGTGCATGTCGGTCGACCGACCCGGTCGACCGGCCACTGTCAGTTCTGAAAAATCAGAACTGCCAGAACCAGAAAAATGGGATTAAAGATTGGTCTTTTAACTTAATAAAAATCCCAGAAATTCACAGTAAATCCAGAAAAATAGTTTCAATCAAAATAAAAACTGTTTTTCTAAAAATATGTTTTTCTAAAATTTGTTTTTCCATAACTTCACAAAATACAAAAATAAGATATTTTGAACTTATAAAGCAAAGTGTGTATGGATATGATCCACCACACAATCAAGATGAAATATCTAGTTTTTGACATTAAAGCTCTAACATGATTTTGGTTTAAAGATATGAACTATGAAATACCAAAATCCAAGATAAATATTTTGTCACAAAGAAAAATCTTTTTCTAAATAAAAATTCTTTTCTAAACATAAAATTCTTTTATGAAAGCAATTCTATCAAGAGTTCTATCAAGAGTGTGTGTGTGATATAGACTTGAGCAATCCACCAACTATCTATCCTTTACATTTTTTCTAAAACAAAAATAAAATCTTATACCTAGACACAAGTCTTCATTTTCTTGAAGTCTTCACTTGAAGGCTTCTCATCTTCTTGACTTCGTCCAAGCTTGATCCAAAGCTCCTTGGATCACCCCGTGCTAGCTCCAAATCTTGACATTTAATCCTTTGTTGAGCTTTGCACCTACTAAGATCTTGATAAAGAATCTGTCACTAATTAAACAAGATCATTAGTAAATATAACTACATGAGTTGATCATCATCAAAACTAGAGTGATAGGCCTTTGGGCCAACAAAAAATAACTTTAAAATCTTGATCACATAGTTTATTAATACTCAAGAGGTTATGTTTGAGTCCATCAACTAAAATAACATTTTCAATCAATGGAGATGAACCAATTTTAATGTTACCTATACCGATAATGTTACCCTTTGAGTCATCTCCGAAGGTGACGGTGTCACCTTCATGATACCTTGATAGGGTTATAAAATTAATGATGTCCCAAGTCATGTGTGTTGAGCAACCGCTATCAAGATACCACCGCTCCCTAAGTCTTGGAGCCTTGGTGTGTACCTACATCAAATAATAAAGTTGTTAATTTTGCTACTCATATTTTCTTGGGTCCTATGACATTAGTACTTTGAACCCAAATATGATTATTAGAAGCATTTATACGCTCAAAATAAAATTTAGCTAAGTGACCCTTTTGGCCACAATAAGTACATGAATAAACTCTACCATACATGAATGCATGATGTGTATGATGTGAGCATTTGAAATATGAGCATGCTTAGTGTGTGATTTAGAAGTGTGAGCATGTGTAGTATGAATATGTTTCTTCGAAGAATTTTTCTTAGAAAATATGGCCTCTAATTTAGCATTATCAAATTTACATTTCTTTAAAATATTTCTTAAAGTGTTGATTTTAGTTTTTAAAGTGGAAATTTTATTTTCATCAATCATGGAAAACTTTGCTTTACATGAAATCTTGTACGCATCAAAATCTTTTTGTGTGGATAAAAGAGTGAAAGATAAATCATCCTTTTTGTTAAAAAGAGTGATAATTTTATTTTGAAGAAATTCATTTTCCTTTTTCGTTTTTAGATATTTTTCTTTTAGAAAATCATAATTATTTGAAAGTTTTATAAATACATCTCCTAATTCATCTATAGTTAAATCACAATCATCAAGGGGTGGTTCAGAAGTTACCTTCAGTGTGTTATCATTTGCCATGAAACACACGTTTGCCGTGTCTACCTCCTCTTCGGATTCACTTTCTGAATCCCATGTAGCTTTGAGAGCTTTCTTCTTAAATAGCTTCTTTGGCTTTTTGAGGAAGATGGCTTGTTTTTGATATCCGGACATTCAGCAATGATATGTCCGCGTTTCTGATAATTGAAACAGATGATTTTCTTTTCCTCCTTTCCTTGCCATCGTCTCCTATTGTTGATCTTTACCTTGTTGTACATCCTACTTACATTTCTTATAAGGAGAGAAAGATCTTCATCATCTTCTTCTTCTTCATCATCGTCGGAGATGGAAGGAGTAGACTTGAAGGTAATTATCTTCTTCTTTTGTGGTGTCATTTCTTCTCTAGCCATCCTCTCCATCTCATGGGTCTTAAGGTTGCCGATAAGACCGATGAGCTCCATCTTTTCTTTATCGTTTAACTCTTTCAATGTAGCAGCTTTGACTTCCCATGAGGGTGGAAATGCATGAATGACCTTCCGAACCTTTTGATCATTATCAATGGCATCACCTAAAAAAGCAAGACCATTAGTTATTTTAGTAAATTTTGTAATCATATCATCAATGGACTCATTTTTATGCATAATGAAGTTTTCATATTGGGAACGCAAGATATCAATTTTAGCCCTCTTGACTTGTGATGTTCCCTCATGAGTGACCAATAGGTGAGACCAAATATTGTAGGCGGATTTGCAATGAATGATCCTAGTTATGTCGTCATCGTTCAAGGCTTGAAGCAATGCATAGTGTGCCTTTGCATTGGTATCAAACTCCTTGGTGGCAATATCGGACCAAGTGTCCTCATCACCAGTGGGTACACTAAAGGGTTTAGTCACCGCCTTTGCAACCTGGCTTCCTAGAGATTGCAAAAATACGGTCATCTTAACCTTTCATATAGGAAAGTTAAGGGCATCAAACTTGAGACGGGTCTTAAAATACCTTCGACCATTTTTACTATAGTGGATGAGAATGAAGATGTCAATGAAATGATTAGCAATTAGGATCTCTCTATGGTTATTAAGTCAAAAACTAGAGACCAAAGCTCTGAGACCAATTGAAACTACACCAAGAGGGGGTGAATAGGTGTATAGCCAATCAAATAAAAATTCTAGACAATTTAATGTGAAATAATGCAACCGATCACTTAAAACAAGACTTGAAGTCGGATTCCCAATGAAGGGCTCTAAACTTCTCATCGTGATTCCTCTAGATAAGAGTTGAGTTGCTCAATTGCTTTCTTTTTGAGATGAGTATTGATCGACAAAAACAAAATGAATGATAAATAAGTAAATAGAGACAATAAAGCAATCACAAACAAAAGGATTTGTTCCAAGGTTCGAGCCACCGCTCTACATCCCCGCCTTCACCACCGTGAAGTATTTCACTATCCACTATTGGATCCTCCACAAAGGGACCTTACAACAAGGATTACAACCAATCAGAGTACACAACTCCCCAACTCAATCCTCTACACCAGAGGCAACACAAAACCAATTGAGATAACAAGCTCTTGGTGATCAATAGATCACAAACACTCTCTTTGCAACTCTCTTACAAAAACCCTATAGAGTAAAATGTAAACTTGAATCTCAAGGATGTAAGTGAGAGTGAAAATCAGAAAAAAAAAAGATATTAAGAGCAGAAAAACTCAATTAAAACTTTGAAAATAAGAGTACAAAAGAATACTCGAAACTTTTTCTCTTTGAAAGCAAAAACTAGGTTTTCAATAGAATTTCTTATTATGAAATATTCAATCCCAATGACCCTTTATATAGGTTTTAGAAAAATACTTTTAGAATAGTTTTACCAGGTATAAAAAGGAAGAAATTGACCCTAGAAATTCAACTTTTCGCGTTAAATGAAACATGTTTAAAAATAGATTTAAAAGAATTGGCCGTTCTGCCAATCTGGCAGTCTGTCAGTCGACCGGCCATTCAAAAAAAATTGACCGTTGGCTCTCGGTCGACGGTCGGTCGACCATGTTTAACCGAGACCAAATGAGTTACAGTCGATTGACCGCCCGGTCGACCGCAATAAGGGACCGGTTAACCGGTCGGTCGACCGGGAATGTGCACAACATGCACACCCCAATTGCCAGAGGTTCGGTCGACCGTGCGGTCGACCGTTCTGACCTATAAGAGGCATGGTCAACCGCAGGCGGTCAACCGACCTAGGCCAAAAACTAGTCAAGGTAATTAGATAAAGAAAATTTTCAAATAAATTTTGTATGAATTTTGGAAGAGAGAAGACATGTATAGCCATGAGATACAAGTTCTAAACTGAGATAGAAATTTTTAAGAAAATGAACAAGTATCAAAACCAAACATGTCAAAACCATACTTTTGAAAACGAGCACTTTTGTGTGTGTATATCTTTGAGCCTCAAATCTATATTCTACTCTTTAACAAACTAGTTTCTTACAAGGTTCTAATCGACTACAAGAGTATTCAAGCGGGCTTCTCTGATATTGACGTTTGAGCGACGCAGAGTGCTTTGAGCTATGATCTAGTTCTTGAATACCCTTGAGCCATCAACACTTTCCTTTAGAGGAAGAAACCTGTTAGATCTTCTTGAACCCTGTTAGATCTTTTTAAATCCTGAAATACACTCTTGAACTTGATTAGTACCAAATAACTCCATATGTTTTGTTATCATCAAAACACAAAACTGGAGATTATAACCTTTGGGCCAACATGGTCTTGCTTCTGCCATGTTGAATCTCTCTAATACTTTGAGAACATAGTTATCCTGGGATAGCCAAAGTCTGCATGTGCTTCTGTCTCGAGTGATCTCCATACCTAAGATCTTCTTAGCTTCTCCCAAGTCCTTCATGTCTGATTCCTTCTTGAGCTGAGCTTTAAGCTTCTAAATCTGAGTCTTGTTTCTCGCAGCAATCAGCATATCATCCATATAACAACAAATATGTTGGATCATCACTCTGCTTGAAATAGACACAACTATCATAGTCACATCGGTTGTATTTGGCCTTGATCATGAAAGAGTCGAACCATTTATACCACTGCCTGGGAGATTGCTTAATTCCATAGAAGAACTTCTTTAGAAGACACACCTTATTTTCTTTACCTTCTTGAATGTAATCTTCAGGTTGTTTCATGTATATCTTCTCCTCCAGCTCACAGTGCAGAAATGCTATTTTAACATCCATCTGCTCTAACTCTAAATCAAACTGAGCAACTATCGCTAATAACATCCGAGTAGATGTATACTTAACTACAGGAGAGAAAATCTCATTGTAGTCAATACCTTCCTTCTGAGCATATCTTTTGGCAACTAATCTTGCCTTGTATTGCTCATTGTCCTTCTTGTGAAAGATCCATCTGCAACTTATTGCCTTGGAGTCCTTTGGAAGATCGACTAACGTCCATGTTTGGTTTCTATCCCAAGGCCCCATCTCTTACTCCATGGCTGTAATCCACTTGTCGTGGTCATCTGCCTCGATCACTTCCCTGTAACTGTCAGGTTCTCCTACTTCTGTTACTAATTCGGAAGAGACATGATCTTCATCCCAGTGATTGGTCGCTAATGTTGCATATTTAGTATCATATTTCCATACTTATTATAGAATAAAATCTGCATTGTCCTAATTAATTGTTTAATTTATTTGCAGGCCCACTCCTTAAGGAGATGAAGAGAAATGAGCCCAAAAGCCCACCAAATTCTGAATTAAATCAGAATTAATTCGCACTCAGTAAATCAGGGCAAAATCAAGAGGTTGAAAACCGGTTAAGAAGAATCCTCTCAGAATCGATCGGTTAAAGCCAAGAATCAAAGGCCATTTCGTCACAATCCTGGACTCAAACGAGAAAACCAACTGAAGATAAAAGCAGAAGGAAACCCCGAGAAGACCCACCAACAGGGTGTGGGCCGCGTTTTCGCGGCTGTTTAGTGGTTGTTGGGGGAGCGTTTGCTCCCCCAATCTTCCCGGGATTCTCCTCGTGTGGGTTTTGCCTATAAAAAGCCAATATTTGCACTGAAAATGGGACGACCATGCAGAGATAGGATTTAGCCTAGTTTTCAATCTTTATAGTTTAGGTTTTTCTTTTCTTTTATGTAATTTGTATGTAAGCTTAGGTTAGATGAAGATTCATGTAACTAAGAGAGAGAGGCTGATGTTGAGAGTGACACCGATATACCCTCCTCCTTTCTTCCATTGTTTCTGCAAGTAATAAAGGTAAATGTTTTTGTTTTATGTTCATATTTTCTTTGTTTTCTTCTTCCTCTTTCTACTTTACCTCTTTTGTTTTTGATGAGCTTGCAAGTGAATCCAGAAGTATAAGTATACAAAAGCCTTTGTGAGTGCCAACGATACTTCATGAAGACGTTCTCCTCCTCAAGATCCGTATCACTTCTTCTTACAAGGCTTGATGATATAATGCGAACAGGGACTGAGCTCGATCTTATGACCTATGCACTGAATGCCTCCAAAGTAAGGTAGAACATGCAAGGTTTCAAGGTAAGTCTGAAAGATCACCTAGAGGGGGGGTGAATAGGTGATTATGCTAATCTAGTCAACTCAATGCGGAATTTAAAAACTTAATGCAATACAGTCAAGTGCAATCAACAAATGATGTACACACAACCAAGCCAAGCAATTATGAATGCACAATATGAATATTTGCAAGGCACAAAGTAAAGAGAGAGAGTCAATGGATTAAGCGCAAACAACAAGATATGTTACGAGGTTCGAGCACCCAGCTCTACATCCCAGCCTTCGACACACGAAGGATTTCTAATCCACTGGCTAGTCCACAAAGAACTCTCACAAGGAGTACCCAACTCCTCTCTTTACAACCACAACCTCCTTCTTGAGGCAAGCTCCAATCCAACAAAACAATCACCTCACAACCCGAGGGATTAGCACAAAGCAAACACAAGGATCACCTCACAACTTGAGGGATACAACCCAAGGCACAAAGCCAAACAAAGATTGAGTTTTTAACTTGGTGGTCTAAACAACAACCACAAACAACTTCTTTCTCCCACACAAAGATCCTATAGAAAAGATAGTAGATTTTAGCTCAAGTGTGGAGAAAACCAATGGGATGGAAATCAAAAATCACAAAGAAAATCCTTGGGAAAAACTGAAACCAAGATATAGAAGATGAATCAAACTCTTTTTCCCAAAAACCCTTTTCTTTGAATTTTTCAAGCCCTAGCAAAAACACCAAAAAGATTGTTCAATTTGAATCCAAAAACTTCTTTTGATTGCTGTGAAAACACCAGAGAGTACGGAAAAATTCGCACAAAAATTCTTAGAGAAAAACTCTTTCCAATGGGGTATTTATAAACCCCAGAAAAATATAGCCGTTGGCAGCAGGAAAAGCCAGAAATATACTGCCGGTCGACCGGTCCGGTCGACCGTCCAACGGTCAAATTCTGCCCGTTAGCAGCTACCGGTCGACCGCCCCGGTCGACCCAAACAAACAGAGAGCTCTGCTCTCTGACCCGGTCGACCCGGACGGTCGACCGTCCCAAGTCTGCCAAACGTGCACAGATCTGTGCACGTCGGTCGACCGACCCGGTCGACCGACTTCATCCAAGTCGACTTGGTCAGAAGACTAGTCGACTGGTGAAGCCTGGAACAGAAAACTGGGTTAAAAACATGTTTAAAAATTCTTTTATCTTTTCTAAAAATCACCAAAAATAGTTTTATCATTTTGCATTGATATATAAACATGTGGTAAAAAGTTTAGCTCAAATATCAATCAATATGGACTATTTTTGTGTCTAATCATTTTTACCAAAAACAAAAACTGTATTTTCTAAAACTTGGATTTTGAATAGAAAATACGTTTTGTCCAAAACTCTTCCAAATACAAAAACATGATATTTAAACAACATTTAGGCATGATGTATATGGATATAATCCTATATACATGAAACATATATATATTCATGTTTTTGACAATAATTCCAAAATATGTTTTGTTAAAACACAAAACCTAAAACACATGAATAGGTATATCAAAGTAAGTTTGTCTAAGTAGTTGAAGCATGCATGTATATAGAACAAATCATATATACATTAAACCATGTAAACTTGTTTTGATATAATATCTATTCATGAAAACCAAGATCGGTTAAACGTAAAACTGAAAAACGAAAACCAATATTCAAAACATGAAACGTGTGTGTTGTGAACTTGAGCATTATTATACTATTCTAATCTTTACAATTTGGATCTAAACATAAAACTAAACTATGGTATCGAAGTCTTTTTGTAGAGCGCAATCTCCAAGTCGACTTGATCCACAAACTCTTTGATCCACCGAGCAAGTGCTATATATGATCTTTGACGCTCGGGCTCTTGAATCAACATGTGAAAGCTTTCAAATCATTTTGTTGAAGCTAATCACCTACTAATAACTTGATTAAAGATCTGAAACTAAAATCACAAGATTATTAGTACACATAACTACATGAGTTAATCATCATCAAAACTAGAGTGGAAGGCCTTTGGGCCAACAATCTCCCCCTTTTGATGATGACAAAACTCATGGAGTTATATATGCATGGATTAAAGTTAAGCTTCAAAGAAGCTCCCCCTTAACTCATGCATAAACAAATAAATAATAAATAATATGCAATAAAGGCTCTTAAACATGAATGCATATAAATGCATAAACAATAAAGGGTTCTAGATACCAATGAAATGTTCAAAAACAAAACATGCTCTAGATACCAATTCCAATGAAATGTTTAAAACAAAACATGCTCTAGATACCAATTACAAAATATCCAATTACACTCTAGATATCAAATTAAAATTAAACTAAATTAAACTTAATATATGCAAAACATAAACATGCATATAAACTCAAATTCTTCCCCCTTTTTGTCAATCATCAACAAAGGGGTACAAACCAAAACAAAACAAAATCTTCTCCTCTTTTTAATACTAAGAATCAATCTTCAATAAGGGGTAAAAGCAAAACCAAATCAATAAATTTTTCTCCCATTTTTGTTCGAAACAACGAATCAATAAAAAAATATTTTCCCTTTTTGTTTAAAACAAAAACAAGACCAATTAGGGGTAACAATCAATTAAGGTACCAATTGAAAATATATCAAAGAATAGCATCTTGATACCAATTGAAAGGAAACAAACAAGAAAAATGATTATATCAATTTTAAGCAAAACACATGAAAATCTTGATACCAATTTGAAATTAAACATAATAAATCTTGAATGTTTAAACAAAAATTTTGATACCAATTGTAAATATTTTTCATTTTGAACATATGATACCAAATTTGAATTTTCAATCATAAAGTATGGGAGTACAAATACCAATTGAAAGACAAAATCATATTTTCTCCCCCTTTATGAAATACCAACTAAAATGATGCATGGGCTTGATACCAATTTAAAAGTAATCAATTGAAACAAAGTTAAAGCTCAAGCACTAGCATAAACAAGATTTTGTGCTTAAAGATATAGGGATATAATAAGCACAAATAAAACATATATATGTATGAAAGATAAATACCAATAGAAATTGATATTCTTGGAATTGAAAGCATTCATACATACAAACATATATGAGTATACAAGAAATGTCAAAATTGATACCAATTGAAAGAATTCAATGATACCAATTGAAATAACAATAAGATCAAATGTATATCTCATATTACTACCTCCCAATCATGGTTCAAGTTTTAAATGATTTTCATTTTAAAGGCATACATGAACATGATCTCCCATCCATCCTCCCATTGAAGGTAGGGGTTTTCAAAAATAGATTTGAAAATAAGCTTTGTTTGAAAATCTCTACCATAGTGAAGAATACGAACTAGTTATAGGAAAAACTTTTAAAACTAGTACGAAATCCTTCAAGCAAGGAATAAAACAAAATTATTTTTCATAAAACACATGTAAATCACATGATCACTAAACACTCAAAGTCCAAAAGCTCATATCATAGTCTCATGAAAACAAATCATGAGTAAACTAATAAAGTGAGTGTATAAGTATAATGTGACACATATCAACATGAAAATATTCAATTAGGCTCATATGAAATTCCTTGAAAACATGAAATTCATCCAAACGATTTAAACTTCAAGGCATATGTATGTCATGTACAAACTAAAGTATACATACATATCCTAAACACAATGAGTCCACTAGAGTATATGCATGAAGGCACGTGGCTCAAGGATGTACATGTATAATCAATAGTTTGGACAAGATACACATATACATGAAGTTAAACAAATAAACACGAAATCAAGAAAAACTAAATTTTTACCAAAACTAATTTCATTTCAAGGTATATGTATGAATTGTCAACACAATAAGTATACATACATATCCCTAAACACAATTAAGTCCATATATATATATATATTTGCATGAAAGGCAAATGACTCAAAGGGTATACATGTATATCTTAAGGTTTGGCAAAATAAACATATACATGAAATGAAAACTCATACACATAAACAAATCCAAAAATAAGAATACAAGTTTAAAATGCATGAATCATCAAAACTAGGCTATACTAACACATTTAATGGGTACAAATAAGCATCCAAGCTCAAACATATATAAAGATTTATTTGTGTCCCACTATATGTACACGTATAAATTCCAGTGTTAATGAAAACTAACATCTAAATAAGTAATCAAATCATTAAGTATAAAACGGGAATCATAACCCAACATGATAAACATAATAATCAAAACATGAATTATTAAAACAAATAGTCATAGTCAACCATGTGATTAGCATGACAAAGACATGTGCATTAGATCTTTGATTAACATGATAGCTAAAACATAAAGAGAATACAAGATATATTCCATACTAAACATGGGTGTCTCAACAACTAATCATGTAAAGCATAAGTCTAATAAACATGGCAAAAATCATACTAATCATGAAACAATAAAACATGATTCAACAAAACAAAAATCATACAATCATAATCCAAATGGTCATAATGCATATGCATGTGCATTAGAAATAGGGCATACATGTTAATTTAAATAAGGTGAGAACACTAAATATAGATCCATATAAAATATGGGTGCTCAAGTAACTAAACATGTATAACACTATTATAATGAGCATGGCATAAGCATGATGAACAATAAACCATGGCATGCTATAAATAGATGAACATGAAAAGCATGCAAATAAAAATGGGAGTTAGAGAGTGATACCAAAACCAATGAAGGTGCATCTCTAGTTCTCCAAACCACGGTTGTCCTCCCACCAAATCCCCTTGAGAGTGAAGCATCCAAATGGTTCTCTTTTAGGCTTAGAACGCATTCACTTCAAGGCACCAATACTCTCACGTGATGCGAGAGCTCCCACCTACATCAAAAAGCATAGAGGTGGTCTTTGGTACCCATTTTCTTTGGGTCCATAGGGGTTAGTTTCTTTTCTCACCCAAACAAAATTAGTTGCTAAATTTTCATGATAAGCTCGATCATAACAAAATCTAGCAAGGTGGCCTTTTCGACCACAATGTGTACATATGTACACATGAGCATACGTGTGAAGGTGGTGACCGTGGAAAGCATGTGTATGCCAAGTAGGGTGTGCATGCAAACATGGACCTTGTTTCTTGCGAACCAAGGTTTCCAAACGTGAATGATTCAATGTGCATTGGCTCAACGTGGAGCCCAAACATTCAACACTCATCTTCAAAACATTTATATCATATTCAATAGTGAAAGATAAAGTGGAGTATGCAATAGGTGTGCAAGAAGAAGAAGAAGCTATACTAGCATGGCACACATGAGAATCAATTTCAATTTTCAAAGATTCATTTTTCTTTAAAACTAAATCCAATTCTTTTGTAATAGAATCAATTTTATTTTTCAAAACAAGGTTATCTTTTAAAATAAAATCCAATTTAGAAGATAAAACCTCATTGTTTTTCACAACATCATTACAATCATTTTTGTTTTTCAAAATCTCAATCTCATCAAGGGCAAGGTCTAGTTGAGATCTTAGTGAGTCACGTTCACTAGTGATCTCTTCCTTTTCTTGCAAAACCAATTCAAAATTTGAACACAAATCCTTTAATTCATTTTTCAAAACAAGGTTGTCCTCTTTCAAAAGATTGTGTTTTTCCAATAAATTTTCAAGCTTTTGAGCAAGTTTCAAATTTAAAGTTTGAACTTCAAAACAACCATGGCAATAGGAACTAGAGCTATCATCTAATTGAGTGTCCGAATGTACCTCAAGGGAGTTTTCCCTTGGACCATGAAGCAATGCTCTTCGGACTTTTCTCTCTTAGATCTCCTCATCTTGTTGATAATCCTTGGAAGCTCGGGAGACGTCAATAAGCTCCAAACTGCAAAAGCTGAGTCATAATGATCAAACACCGGTAAAAGATGTTCACTAAGAGATGCTCTAAGTGCTCTAAGTGCTAATGCATTTGCCTTCTTATGCTTGCTACTATTAGGGAATGATTCCATAGTGGAGGCTTGATAAACTAGATGTCCTAGTCTTTTCAAATGGCTACTCATATTGGCCTTCCAAACATCAAGTTTAATATGGTCAAACATAGGAGGGCTATCCATGAGAGCAAACTAAATGAGTGCAAATGAACAATGCAAATGAAGATTAGCAAACCAAGATCTCACTCCTAGGTGGTTAAACCTAAATATCAGGAGCGCTAGCTCTGATACCAATTGAAAGATCACCTAGAGGGGGGTGAATAGGTGATTATGCTAATCTAGTCAACTCAATGCGGAATTTAAAAACTTAATGCAATACACTCAAGTGCAATCAACAAATGATGCACACACAACCAAGCCAAGCAATTATGAATGCACAATATGAATATTTGCAAGGCACAAAGTAAAGAGAGAGTCAATGGATCAAGCGCAAACAACAAGATATGTTACGAGGTTCGAGCACCCAGATCTACATCCCCGCCTTCGACACACGAAGGATTTCTAATCCACTGGCTAGTCCACAAAGAACTCTCACAAGGAGTACCCAACTCCTCTCTTTACAACCACAACCTCCTTCTTGAGGCAAGCTCCAATCCAACAAAACAATCACCTCACAACCCGAGGGATTAGCACAAAGCAAACACAAGGATCACCTCACAACTTGAGGGATACAACCCAAGGCACAAAGCCAAACAAAGATTGGGTTTTTAACTTGGTGGTCTAAACAACAACCACAAACAACTTCTTTCTCCCACACAAAGATCCTATAGAAAAGATAGTAGATTTTAGCTCAAGTGTGGAGAAAACCAATGGGATGGAAATCAAAAATCACAAAGAAAATCCTTGGGAAAAACTGAAACCAAGATATAGAAGATGAATCAAACTCTTTTTCCCAAAACCCTTTTCTTTGAATTTCCAAACCCTAGCAAAAACACCAAAAAGATTGTTCAATTTGAATCCAAAAACTTCTTTTGATTGCTGTGAAAACACCAGAGAGTAGGGAAAAATTCGCACAAAAATTCTTAGAGAAAAACTCTTTCCAATGGGGTATTTATAGACCCCAGAAAAATATAGCCGTTGGCAGCAGAAAAAGCCAGAAATACACTGCCGGTCGACCGGTCCGGTCGACCGTCCAACGGTCAAATTCTGCCCGTTGGCAGCTACCGGTCGACCGCCCGGTCGACCCAAACAAACAGAGAGCTCTGCTCTCTGACCCGGTCGACCCGGACGGTCGACCGTCCCAAGTCTGCCAAACGTGCACAGATCTGTGCACGTCGGTCGACCGACCCGGTCGACCGACTTCAGCCAAGTCGACTTGGTCAGAAGACTAGTCGACTGGTGAAGCCTGGAACAGAAAACTGGGTTAAAAACATGTTTAAAAATTCTTTTATCTTTTCTAAAAATCACCAAAAATAGTTTTATCATTTTGCATTGATATATAAACATGTGGTAAAAAGTTTAGCTCAAATTTCAATCAATATGGACTATTTTTGTGTCTAATCATTTTTACCAAAAACCAAAAACTGTATTTTCTAAAACTTGGATTTTGAATAGAAAATACGTTTTGTCCAAAACTCTTCCAAATACAAAAACATGATATTTAAACAACATTTAGGCATGATGTATATGGATATAATCCTATATACATGAAACATATATATATTCATGTTTTTGACAATAATTCCAAAATATGTTTTGTTAAAACACAAAACCTAAAACACATGAATAGGTATATCAAAGTAAGTTTGTCTAAGTAGTTGAAGCATGCATGTATATAGAACAAATCATATATACATTAAACCATGTAAACTTGTTTTGATATAATATCTATTCATGAAAACCAAGATCGGTTAAACCGAAAAATGAAAACCAATATTCAAAACATGAAACGTGTGTGTTGTGAACTTGAGCATTATCATACTATTCTAATCTTTACAATTTGGATCTAAACATAAAACTAAACTATGGTACCGAAGTCTTTTTGTAGAGCGTAATCTCCAAGTCGACTCGATCCACAAACTCTTTGATCCACCGAGCAAGTGCTATATATGATCTTTGACGCTCGGGCTCTTGAATCAACATGTGAAAGCTTCCAAATCATTTTGTTGAAGCTAATCACCTACTAATAACTTGATTAAAGATCTGAAACTAAAATCACAAGATTATTAGTACACATAACTACATGAGTTAATCATCATCAAAACTAGAGTGGAAGGCCTTTGGGCCAACAAAGTCATCAATCAAATTAGGTAAGTATTTCTTCAACCTTCTTTCTTCTCTTTTATTTCTTTAGCATAGATCGCCAACACGATTTCTTTCACCACATCTTCCAAATCTGTCGTCATTTCTTTTCCAACTCATTTGTACATAGTCGCTTTCTAATTCTCTCCACTTTCTTCATTCTACCGTTTTCGTTCTAACTTTCATTTTCATAACTTAAAACAAAGAACTTTCTTTTTGTTTTCATAAAGATTTCAATAAAGACTTTGAACGCTTCTATCGCAAACCCTCCTTGTGGATCACGACCCGCATAGCCACTTGCTATAGCGGTAAGAATTGAGCACTTGCACCTCTTTATTCTAAAATCTGAAATTCTTTATTTTGTGTGCAGGTTTTACCTCAATCAAATTTTTGGCGCATAACAACAAATATGTTGGATCATCACTCTGCTTGAAATAGACACAACTATCATAGTCACATCAGTTGTATTTGGCCTTGATCATGAAAGAGTCGAACTATTAATACCACTGCCTGGGAGATTGCTTAATTCCATAGAGGAACTTCTTTAGAAGACACATCTTATTTTCTTTACCTTCTTGAATGTAATCTTCAGGTTGTTTCATGTATATCTTCTCCTCCAGCTCACAATGCAGAAATGCTATTTTAACATTCATCTGCTCTAACTCTAAATCAAACTGAGCAACTATTGCTAATAACATCCGAGTAGATGTATATTTAACTACAGGAGAGAAAATCTCATTGTAGTCAATACCCTCCTTCTGAGCATATCTTTTGGCAACTAACCTTGCCTTGTATTGCTCATTGTCCTTCTTGTGAAAGATCCATCTGCAACTTATTGCCTTGGAGTCCTTTGGAAGATCGACTAAAGTCCATGTTTGGTTTCTATCCCAAGGCCCCATCTCTTGCTCCATGGCTGTAATCCACTTGTCGTGGTCATCTGCCTCGATCACTTCCCTGTAAATGTCAGGTTCTCCTGCTTCTGTTACTAATTCGGAAGAGACATGATCTTCATCCCAGCCATACCTTATTGGTGGCACCGTAACTCTGACTGACTGCCTCAACCGTTAAGTTGCTCTTAAGTAGCCTCTGTTTATCTCCATCTAAATCTGAGAAGTTCTCTTCTGACCCTTCAGACCTTTTAGGGTTATCTGAGAACTCGACTCCCTTTCTGAGTGTCTGCTGCTGAACTGTTAAAAGATCTATCTGAGAATTCGACTCCCTTTTTCTAAGTATCTGCTGCGGAACTGTCTGAAGCTCCACCTTGTGCTTTATCCTCTGTCTCTGACTTTTCTCGCAACATTGAATCTTCATCAAAGACCACATCTCTGCTGGTAAAGGCGCACTTTTTCTCAGGATCCCAAAGTCTGAAACTCTTGACTCCTTTGGTGAATCCGATGAAGATACACTTCTTAGACTTGGACTCCAGTTTGCTCATTTTCTGACTATCAACCAAACTATATGTCAGGCAATTGAAAATCTGTAGAGTTGAACAATCTATAGATACTCCTTGTCATATCTCCTCTGGGATTTGAAGATCAATAGCTATTGATGGTGACATATTTACCAGATAACTCGCATGATTCACTGTCTCTACCCAAAATCCTTCTGACATGTCAGCCTGTATTCTGATACTGGGCATGCTCTGTAAGTGTCCGATTCATGCGTTTTGCTACTCCGTTTTGTTTGGTCGCCCTAAAATACTTAGCTGGTGTTTGATGCCCTTACTTGCTAAGTAGTCTTTGAATTCTTTGGAGGTGCACTCGCCTCCATTATCGGACCTCAAGGCTTTCACTTTCCACCCCGTCTGACTTTCCACCAAAGTTTTTCACTCCTTGAACTTCTGAAATACTTCTGATTTCTACTTCAAGAAGTATACCCAAACTTTTCTTAAAAAATCAAAACAGGAGACAGATCCGTATTATGAAACTGCCAAAAACCTGAATTCTGCTTCAATAAATATGAGGCACTCCATATACTAACATATATTAATAACATGCAAGAGAACTGACAAACGAGTAAGCCCGAAAGCTGAGCAAAAAGGAGTGTAGCTAGACCTTGCTTGACGAGGCTACACAATTAAGCTCAGCTCATAGACACACGGTATAACTAGTAAAACCAAGGGTTTGAGCAAAGCAAGAGCATAGTAAGCCGTGCTAGACGAGGTGTCCAATAAGCTAATTATGCAGTCACACGACTTAGCTAGCTCCCGACGAAGTTAGAAAACCCAGGGGGTTTAGCCCGAAAGCTGATATAGAATCCCGGAGGCTGACGACCAAGAAGGGTCGGCCACGCATGATAATAGAGCAGATATTACAACATATACATGTACGAAAATTTAACTACACTATTACATACATTCGTCGCATCGATACAGATACATGTCCACAAAATACGTGTACACACCCACACCGCTAAAATCATAACACCGGCGCGAATACACAAGTCCACATATACAAATACAATGGTCCCAAATACATTATAAATAAAAAATGCACGTCGAAGCGGGGTACCCAAATAAGGCGAGAGCATTTGCCTAAATCATCAAAATGCGACATGAAATCCAGATCTTCGGAACTCCAAATACTCAACATGTGTACGCATTCATATATATATATATATATTAAATATAGTAATATATAATATAAATATATATATATATATAGATAGAGAGGGGGGAGAGAGAGAATTCAAGAGTGAGAGAGAGAGAGAGAGCAAGCAGGAGAGAGAAAGAAAGAATGAAAGAAAGAAAAAAAGGAAAAGAAAAAGAAAAAGAAAGAGAAAGAGAAAGGGGCCTCTCTGCTCATGGCCTGGGCCAGGTAGACCAAGGGCTGGCCGCGCACGGCCAGGGGGTGGTGGCGCGATGGCCTGGAGGTGCGACGCTGGCTAATAGGTGGAGAGGGGGAGAAGTTTATTGATGGTGTTGTAGGTGGGTAATGGTGTTGTTGGATGCTGGTGGTGATGGTGAAATTGGGGATGTAACTGTGAAATTGGAGGAGATGGGGGTGGAGGAGGAGTAGGGGAGTGTGGTGGTGGAGTTGAGGTGGTAGAAGTGGTGGTTGATTTTAAGTTAGAGGTGGAGATGTTGGTGGTAGGTTTTAGAGAAGGAGGAAGGAGATGGTGGGGGAGTTGGAAATGGAGAGAGGAGAAGAGTTGGAGGAGAAGGGAGGCCGGATCCAAGCCACCGCCGGCCAAGGGGGTCGTCGAAGGTGGTTGGTGGGGGATGATGAAGGTGATGGTGGTATGGATTTGAAGAAGAAGAAGAAGATAAACATGGTGTTGGAGTTTTTGAGAGAGCATGAGAAATTAGGGGAGCAGGGAGTTGCCAGGGGTGGTCAGGGTGGTGCCAAGCTGGGATGGTGTTCGCAGTTGGCCTATTAAGGAGGAAGAAGAGAGAGAGAGAGAGAGAGAGAGAGAGAGAGAGAGAGAGAGAGAGAGAGAGAGAGATTAAGTGAAGGGTTTGAGAGAATAAGAGAGATAAGGGGATTTATAAGGGAGAGAGAAAAATTTGATGACCCCGCATTTGGGAGCAGCAGATGAGGTCCATGTTAGCTGGCCTGAACCCCGCGTCGGGTGATTGGGGAGAGATCTGCGTTGGGGAGCCCGTGTTGGGCTGAGGAGGGAGAAGAAGTGGGGAGGAGATACTTTGGGGAGTGTTTCTGTGGAGGAGAAAAATTGAGGAAAGAAAAGAAAAGAAAAAGAAAAGAAAAGAAGAAAAAGAATGAGTAGATGAGAAAAATTGTAAAAGAGAGAAAAAGAAAAGAAAGCACTTGGGTAAAAGTCCAGAATCTGGAAAACCTCGAAAACACCGAAAAAACCCGAAAAATAAAGTAACTCGAAAACTCTCCAAAAATTATCTAAAATAGTAAATATTATATTAATGTACATGGTAAAGTCAGTTTCAGATATTCAATCTCATTTTCAAATTAAAAATTTTGGAATCAACCAGCGATACTGGTAAATACCAAATCCAGCCAAATTTTGATAAATTCAGAAAAATCTCCAAAAATGTGTTTAGACAGAAAATACAATTCTAAGAAATAATATGAAAGCAGTTTTTAGAAATTCAACTATGTTTGTTAACTAAAAATAGGCACCGGTCGACACTGGTTTTGAAGATTTTACAATTAATTCATAAAAATTTCAAAAAAACAGTTCGACCGGTGCCTATTTTTAGTTATTCTTAATCTAAAATATTGAAAAATAATGTGTGAAATTGAAATCGATCAAATCTGACTATCAGAAAGGTCAAATCGATCAATACACTAGGATCTGGTCCCCGTTTCAGACTCGGGTTGATTTTGAATCCAAGAATCCGGAACTAAATACAAACTGATGATATAAATAATCATAAAATAAAATTAAATACGAGAAAAAAATTAAAAAGAATACTATCAAAAAATCAGAATACGTATCTAAGTATGTATTCCGAGAACAGGGTCTTACAAAGAGAGAGAAATATAAGGAGGAAAGAAAGGGAAAGAAATGAGAGGAAGAGAGGAAGAGGAGATTGTTGGGGCTCATATGTTATAAAATTTCCCATCGTTATTTGAACCACACATAATTTAAAATCACCAATCCTTACTTTTAAATATTTAGAAAAATAGCATAGTGGCAAGAAGTGGGTCGAATCCACAGAGACTTGTAAAAAATCATAGTTTTAAAATTCAAATTTTATTCTTAATCTAGTTGGCATTTCAAGATTTAAATTTGTAGAGAAGTTAAACCTTGAGATAAGTTGAAGTAAAAGAAAAAAAATTAATAATAAACTGAAAAAATAAAAATTAACTGTCATTCATAATGCATTACTTGAAAATGAATGAAAATAAGAAAAGAAGATTGAGAGAGAGGGAGATAGGAAATATGGAACCCGAATTTAGCACAAAATCTTGAATCTCGTCAAGTACGAATATGAAGAGGCCAGCCACCCGAGCCCTCTTCCTTGCATTATAAAAAAATGATTAAAAAGAAAACAGAAGCATGAAAACAAACACAATCAGTAAAAGAATTTAAAAGTTAAAGAAACTTATCTGCTATATTAAGTTCGCAGCTAATGATGTTCGAAGTACAAAAGCATTACATAAGATCTCTTCAAAGAAAACAAAAATCACAGTAGCCGCTTTTAACAAAGCCACCCACTAAGCCCTTAATTAATCTCCCAATTCCTCCGGCCTCTTGACGAGTACTCCACTGGCCCCCCTTTGTTGCTTTCTGCCTTCAATTTATAGCCTCAGACTTGATCCCAACTATTTGATTCTAACTACAAATGGTTGAATCAAATCTCAACTGATGAATCAAATCCCAACAAATAAATCAAATCCCCAACAAATGAATCAAATCCTAAATCTCACCAGCATATAATATTTGAGTTTTTACAAGAAAAAACCTCAACAATAATTTATTACATAATAATTCATTTTTGGTTTGTACTGATTCTGTAATGATCGATACTACTAGCCAACTGTGTGAATCAGCAAGAGAAAGTTATAAATCTTCGAATTCTCTTTCCGTAGACACCTTGAATGACCTTTTTGGAATTTGATGGAAGAAGTTATCGTCTAAATATCCCAGCATATTTAGAAAACACCCTTCGATCTTCATTTTGTATAAATCAATCTATTCCCACTTGTTTTTTTTCCCCTTTCCTTGTCAATTGAGCACATGTACTGCAATCACACTAACGCATACGTGAATAGCATTGTTTTGATACATAAAATAAATAAATGTGAGTATAAAAGTAACATAAAATAATACTCATAAGAGATATTTGTTGGGTGGCTGAATTGGCCACGTGGCAAGCTAGGAGGAAGAGAAGGACAGAAAAGAAAGAAAGAGGAAGAAGAAAAGAAGAAGGAAAACTAAATAAAATAATATATAATATAATAGAGTAAATTTTGAGTAATTTCGAAAAATCTCCAAAAAGTTTTAAAGATAGAAAATATCATCTTGAGGGAGATCAGATTTAAGAAATTCAATCTGTTTTATGAATTAAAAATCTTGGAATCAATCTGTGATACCAGTTGATAACAAATCCGATCGAATTTTGATAAATTCAGAAAAATCTCCAAAAATTCTCTATAATAGAAAATACGGTCCTAAGAAACTATATGAAAGTAAATTTTAGAAATTTAACTCCATTTGCAATTTAAAAATCTTGAAATCGATCAGTAATACCAGTCGATACCGATTTTAGAAGTTTTGCAAAATAATTCAGAAAAATTCTAGAAAATTTTGAAAAATCTATAATATTAAGATATAATATTTGAAATAGAAACAAGTCTAATCTAATTATCGAAAGGTCAAATCAAGTATTGTACTGGGTTCGGGTGCGGGTTCAGACTTGGCGACTCTGAGTCCAAAGATCCGGGTCCGGTATCAAATAATAATATAAATAAGCACAAAATAAAAATAAATTTGGGGAGTAATAGGAAAATACAATCGAAAAAATTGGGACACGTATCTAGGTACGTTTTCTGGGGACGGGGTGTTACAACATGTGTCAGATATAGAAGATGGGATTAGTTTGCTCCCCTCCTTCTCACTCGAGGACTCCGAGAAGGAGGAAGCGGAGGGGACATATGCAATTGTCAGATTTTAACCTTCGTCAAGATCATGATATGTACCCTGACACCTAGAGGTTTCACTTTCCTGTCAGTGGCCCAACTCACTTACAAGCCTGATGTGGGCCCAAGAGAAAGCCTCAGGACTCGCCCGAGCCCACATCAGCTCAGATATTACCTACCCAATTCCATTACTCAACCAGAGCAGGCGACTCTCTGAGACCTCAACAAACAGTACAAGGATCCTCTACTACCAATACATGGGCTCTTCCTGGGGCTATGCAAAGCTCCAACACGAAGACCCTCGGGAGCCTGCTACTACTCCGTCACTCATAGTTGGACAACATGATTCACGGATCCAGCTACACTTTCAAATCATCCCACGTTCTAAACATTGTAACGCCCCTAATCAATGCAGGCAGTTATGAATGGTGGCATATATCTTTGCATCGTACAATCAAGCGACGCGATCTGGACAGTTATAAGGAGATCATAACATGCGGCTCATGCAGTTATAGGGCTCTGAGGTACCCGCAACCATGAAGACAGCTCAAGTGGGTAATAATACTTCTCCTTCTCTATCGAGAATGGGGACGAGGGTTTTACTCAAAACTCTAGCAGTTCATATATGATTCAAGAAAATCCTAGAACTTGTAATCGCAGATTACTCTGCTGAATTCATTATAATCCCATACAATATAGTGAATTCTCATCTCTCCGTGATTTTTTTCTTTCGAGTTTTTCACGTAAATATTTCTTGTCTGCGATTGCTACACCTGTACACTCATTTACAAACTCATTTACTACTCGTGGTGTGGAGAAACTTCTCGAGAATTTCCCTCAACATTATGACATTCACATGATATTATCTTTTATTATTTATTTATTTATTTCAAATCTCTTAATAAATTATGATAAAATTTAATTAGGATGTTAAATTACAAATTTATTCAAAACTATGGAGTTGTATGAATGAGAAATTTCAACTATATAACATCGAATAAAAACTTTGGAAAGAAAAAAAGGGAAAACAAGGAGGTTGTTATGTAAGTTGGTGAAGAAGATGTAATAAGATAAAAGTATTAATATAATTAGAAAATAATAGAGTATTCCTGAATTTGGGATAGATTATTAACTAGAAGACTTATAATATCTAAATATAATATTATTAAGGATTAATATCGAAATAAAAGATTCATTAGAGACTTAGATCCTGAAAACCCATATATTTATATTCTGGCACTCCTCCAAGTGTTTTTCTTTTTCTTTTTCAATCAACTGAAAACCTTGCAACGAGCTTTTATTTATCTTTTTTTTGTTTTTCAATTACGTGATCGGTGAAATGAACCTGTAACGAGAATTGAGGGTAATATTTTTATTTTTTTCCCACTGTTTTTGAGTTGTCACTTTCTTTTTACTCTCTAGTTTTTTTGAATTCTTGTGTCTTTTGCTTGGTAAATATGCTAGTTTAAGAATGTTGCAATGCTGCCAAAAAAGGACTCAAAGGATAACTGTGGCTGGCCCAAGGGGACTCTAAGAGAACTCCCTGTTGATTTTTTTCCTTCTTGTGAGAATCAGGCTTCTAATTGGCTCCGAGCTCGATTTTTCTTGGGTGTTTATATAATGTTGCACGTTTTTGTAATATTCGGGTACGGTATCTCTAGAAGGTGCCTTGAGTAGCTATGCAGCAAAATGTAGCTATCCACCATCTTATCAACTTTGAGTAGCTATGCAGCAAAATGTAGCTATCCACCATCTTATCAACTTTCATGGCACATGAATAATGCCCAAGGTACTGTGAACAGTACATGTCAGATACTCAAGCCAAATTTGAACTTCAGATTTCTTGCACGATTGCATAAGAGTTTAGTAGTGCACGCTATAACGAACGGCAAAATCATGAACTACGATAAGGCTCACGGGTGCGTCCCTCAAGGCCCTAGGAGATGTTAGTGAGGGTATGGCGGGGTTCTCAACCGATAGTTATTCTTTGAATAGGAGAGTCCACGGCTACATCCATGTGTTTGTATTTAATGCATGTGTTATGTGTGTGCATCATAATGTTGATGATATGGTTGTTTTGAACCACTAAAGTAGTCCATTGAGCAACATAATTATCCAGTTTTAGCAATTAGCATATGAGCTTGCTGACATTCTGCTTCTAAGCTAGTATATTTCATTTTATTTCTCTCTAATTCAATAGGAGGAGGAGGAGGAAGAAGAAGATGAAGAAGGGAAATTGGTTCCAACCTTCAAGCACATGGATTCAACTTTAGGTTGAACATGTGGATCATTTGCTAGGAGAGAGAAAGAGAGAGAGAAGAGAGAGAGACAGAGGGGGGAGAGAGAGAGAGAGAGAGAGAGAGAGAGAGAGAGAGAGAGAGAGGACAGCAAAAGCAAATGGAAGAAAATATCCAACAACTGAGTTGTCTCATAGTGGGGGCAAGATGGGAGTGATTTAGTCCCAAATTGGAAAGCTTGTACGTCGCGGGGGTCAATCGGTGACTCGAAGCAGATATTATGGTTGGGCTGTTGGTAGGTGGATTCTTTCCCTGCACCCAAATCAACCCACAAGGTCTGAATCAAGAAGCAAGTTGGTTTCACTTTTCTTGATGTCAAGCCAGGCCTGGGTTCAAGAGAATCAAGACTTGCATGATTTTTGATCATAAGGCCCATCAATAATTAGGTTACGTAAACTAGAGAATTAGGTTATCACCTATAAATGCAAACCGACTATGTATTCATGGGTTGAGTAAAGCATCTCACCTTCTTTCTTTCTGTGGGCAATGATTTACAGCAAGAAATGCTGAATGGAATTGTAAACGTGCTCACAAATAATTTGAAGGATAGATGTTGCTTCTCCTCTCTTTATTTATTTATTTTTGGTATTGTGATAGCTGCATCTCCAGAGTTTAAAGATCTCGAGGTTTGACTATTACTATTCTTAGTAGTATTTATTCCCTTTTGGTTCATGTAGTTTATCCCAAATACTTGAGACAAATGGCTTAGTTGTTGTTGTAGAGAAGGCAGGATATCTCTTGAAATAAAATGGAAAAATGACTAAGAATTATCATTTTTCTTTTTGTAGTCTCAAGAACATGATCATAACCATGACAAAAAAAAAAAAAAAAGAGGGAAGATGTTTCTTTCTCCTTATTTTTTATTAAAGAATTTGTAGATCTTGAGTTTGACTGACCCTACTCTTGACAACAATTATATGTTGCCTGTTCTTCTATGAGCTCCTGAATAAGTTGGGAATATGTTTAAGAACTATCCTTTTTTTCTTTTCCTTTTCTTCTTTAAGAATATAGGTAATGTTCATAAATGAAAAATTCTTCTGTAAAGAGAGAAATTAACCCTCAATAAGAACCAAACCCCTCCCACAAGAAATAAAAATCCTAGAGTTAAAATCCATCTGGTTTGCACATTTAACTGGTTAAAAAATAGTATTTGTATATAATTAGAATTTGTGCTTCAGGGCTAGAAGAAAAGTAAATGAGGCTCACTAGTACAGAAAAAGGATACAACGTCGGTTTAAAATCATCGTGGTAAACAGTAAACGTCCGTTTAGAAACATATATATATATATATATATATATATATATATATATATATATGCGAACGACGTAAAGAGTCCACATCGGTTACTAACCGATGTGGAATATCACTTATAGAAGAAAATAATTCCATGTGTAAAAAAATTATTTCCCATGTCGGTTTTTCTTTAAAAATAAATTATTTTCCGTGTGGAAAATAATTTATCAACGCATTTAACTCAGTTATCTGTGATAACTGACTAGGAATAAGTATATCTGCGTCTGTTTTTTTAGAAACCGACACTAAACATTTACAATTCCACGTCGGTTTTTGTTGCAACCGACGTAAAAAGTTACTAACATATACAACATATACAATCTTTTCGCGTTGGTTTTTATAGGAACCGACGTGAAAAGTATTATTTTTTTTAATCTATCCACAAACTTGTAACCTGTATGCACATATGAATGTTATATATATGCACATATTAAATTATCCACAAAATAAAACAAATATAAAATAATATGAGATAATCAGTGTAAGCATATAAGTTTACTCACCAATCTCCATTGCTTTATAGGAAACTAGTTTGAAGATTGAGATGGATAAGAATGTAAGGAGAGAGAAGATAGTGCAGAGATCGGAAGCCAAAAGGAGCGAGAACGGTGCGAGAACAGAGTCTATATATAAGACCAGCAGCAAGGCCGGTCGACCGCCCGGTCGACCGGTGTGAACAAAGCAGGGCCGGTCGACCGCCCAGTTGACCGGTGTGCACAAAACGTGCATAGGGTACCTTGGTCGACCGCTCGGCCGACCGACTGACATGAAGAACTCTCAGTTGAACACGATTGACTGACTAGTCGACTGAGTGCTTGGGTCGGTCGACCGCCCGGTCAACCGACAGGCGTATCTGGGCGCGGATCTGTCTCCCTTTTTAGGATTCGGATTTTCTTTCTGAATTGGAGGCGAATCCAATTGGGGTTTCCTAAATTCCTAGATCTCTTTGGCTATAAATAAAGGGGCAGAGCCCTCTTGAATTGTATGCAAGGTACAAATTGTATTAGTTGTTGAATCAATAAAATTTCTCTCTCTCCCCCTTGTCCCCAGGACATAGGCAAATTGCCGAACCTCGTTAAATATTGTGTTTGCTTTCTCTCTTGTTTCTTGTTTTTGTTATTTTTGGGTGCTTCTCTGTTGCATCTATTGGGTTCCTCACTGGTTGTTGCTTCGTTCTCAACAAGTGGTATCAGAGAATCCCAAATTTGTCGTGGGAATGTGTATTGATTTCAAGAGCATTTGTTTCTGTTTGGGGGAGATCGTGTGTCGATCTCAGAGCAACGTTGGAACTGTTTGTGGGATCGTGTGTCGATCTCAAAACAGCATTTGCATTACTTAAGGAATCAGATTCGGTGGAGTAGATCATTTTGAAAACTCTTCTAGTGTTTCACTTTGAGGTAAAGATCCTATCTTTATCTACTTTGTTTAATCTAACCCTGTTTGCTTTCGCATTGCTTTGAGGAAACCATTGAGAATATGGCCAGAGAAAGTAAATCTACCGTGAAATTTATGAACCCTCATCCTTTGAAGATTGATGTGTTGAAGTTCGATGGCAAGAACAACTTCAGCATGTGGAGGTGTGAGGTGATAGATACACTAATGGTATCAAACCTCGAGGACACTCTATGATAGGAGAAAAAAGCGTGATTCTACTTCTGAAAAAGATTGAGACAAGATGAATCGAACAGTGTATGGTTTGATCAGGCCTTATTTGACACAAGATATAAGATACCATATGTTACATGGAACATCTGCTAGGCAGTTGTGGGAGATTCTGGAGAAGAAGTATCTGACGAAGAGCATCAAGTCGCGGTTACAATTGAAGAGGAGGCTTTATCGCTTCCAGATGAAGAGTGGACTCTCCATTGATGAACACATGAACAACTACACCAAACTTCTTACAGATCTAATTAATGTGGATGGCAAGATTGATGAAGAAGATAAGGCAGTGATTCTTTTGAATTCTCTTCCGGACGAAGAGTATGAGACCTGTACTCTTACCTTGATCAATGGTAGACAAACGCTTAACTATAATGAAGTGTCAGCTGCTCTTGTAAACTATGAAATAAGGAGGCAAGATAGATTATCTTCTCATGGGAGTTCATCAGCAGAGACATGGTGGTAAGAGACAGAGGTTCATATAGGAAGGGCAAAAGTGATCGTGGGATGAAGTTCAGACCAGGTTTTAGAGATCTAAAGAAGAACTAGCGCGCCTTTTGCAAGGAACTAGGGCACTGGAAAGTTGATTGTTTAAAGGCCAAAGGTAAGAAGAAGGAATCAAAGACTGAGGCAAACGTCGCACAGGTAGTCAGTACTCACGCCAGTACTTCACATGCAGGTGCATCAGACTCGGACTCATTGATATTCTCTTTCTCTGTTACTACTCCTATCGTTGGCTACTCAGGAGATGTTGAGTGGATATAGACACTTGAACTACCTGCCATGTGTGCCCGAATAGGGATTGGTTTTCTAGCTTCGAGAAGCTAAACAGATGTTCAGTTATCATGGGTGATGATCGCCCATGTAACATGGAAGGTATAGGAACAGTCTAAATTAAGATGTTCGATGGATGATACGAGAATTGAAGGAAGTGAGGTATGTACCTTAACTTAAGAGAATCTTATCTCTGTTGGTGCTTTGAAAATATTGGGTCTTGAGGTATCAATAAAGGATGAAATTCTCAAGATGATTAAAGGCTCAATGGTGGTTCTGAAGGGCGTCCTCTGGAATAATCTCTACTACTTGAAGGGTAGTAATGTTAAAGAACAGGTGGCGACCTCTACTGATTTAGATAATGACTCAACCAGGCTATGGCATATGAGACTCGGACACACCGGTGAAAAATCTTTGTAAGCTCTTGCAAAGTAAGGACTATTGAAAGGTACCAGAACCTGTAAACTAGATTTCTGTGAACATTGTATCATCAAAAAGAAGACCAAGGTGAAATTCGACATAACGAATCAATGCACCGAGGGGATTCTGGATTATGTTCACATCAATGTTTGCGGACCTACCAAGACTGCATCTATTGGAGATAACAACTACTTTGTGACTTTCATTAATGACTATTCTAGGCGATATTGGGTATATACAATGAAGCACAAAGGGAAAGTCCTAAAATTATTTGTGGAGTGGAAGAAGAATTTGGAGAAAAGCATGGGATAGAAGATCAAGGTCCTCTGGTCAGATAATGAAGGTGAGTATAAGTCTAATCCTTTCCTAAAGCTATGTCGTGATGAGGGCAGGCACTTCACAATAAGGGAAATACCGCAACAAAATGGGGTAGCAGAAAGGATGAACAAGACTTTGCTAGAGAAGGTCTGTTGTATGTTATCCAATGCCGGATTACCAAAGAACTTTTGGGCTGAGGCTTTGACAAATGCTTGCTATCTCGTCAACAGGTTGCCTTCATCTGTGATAGGAGATAAAACTCATCTAGAGGTTTGGTCCGAGAAATCTGCTCAGGAATATGATTCGCTAAGGGTGTTTGGTTGTCCGGTCTACTACCATGTTAAAGAAGACAAGTTAGACCCAAGAGCGAAGAAATGAGTGTTCATAGGATTTAAGAGAGGGATAAAAGGCTACAAGGATCTGGGATCCTAGAACAAGAAATTTGTTCTCAGCATAGATGTCACATTCGATGAGGCTTCAATGTTGAAGTCTACAATCTCTCAGCAGGTAGAGATTGAAAGGACCAAAGAGGTATCACAGTTGGTGGAGAGTAATGCTACTTCACCATCTCTAGAAAGGTCAGTATTTTTGAAGATTATACCCAAGGTGACACAGGGTAGTGATCAAGTAGCCGAACAGGATGCTGATAACGATGAGGATCAAGGACACGTTATGGGTGATGTCCATGAATCTGTTGCAGTTGGAAGACCCAAAAGAAATCCACGCAAACTAAGTTAGCTCACTATAGATATGATTGTGGCTTATGCTCTCCCAGTCGTCGAAGAAGTACTCTCGTTTACATATAAGAAAGCTGAAATCAGTTCAGAATCGAAGATGTGGACGGATGCTATGAAAGAAGAGAGGAGTTCTCTACACAAGAATGACACTTGAGAACTGACAGAGTTGCCCAAAGGAAAGAAGGCAATTGTTGTATGTAGGTATATGCAAAGAAACAGGGATCTCTCAAGGAAGATATTGTACGTTACAAAGCCAGGTTGGTGGCGAAAGGCTATCCACAACGAGAAGGCATTGTTTACAATGAGGTATTCTCCCCTGTTGTGAAGCACTCGTCAATTCGAATTTTGCTAGAGGTGGTAGCACAATATGAGTTGGACCTTGACCACCTTTCTCCATGGCGATCTTGATGAGGAGATCTATATGACTCAGCCGATGGGGTTTAAATTTGCAGGCAAAGAGAATATGGTATGTAAGCTGAAGAAATCACTGTATGGATTGAAACAATCTCCTAGACAATGGTACAAGTGTTTCGACAGCTTCATCAGAGGAAAAAGGTACACACGCAGCCATTATGATCTATGTGTGTGTTACAACAAGCTACCTGGAGGAGAGTACATCTATCTACTGTTATATGTAAATGATATACTTATCGCTTCTAAAAGCATATCCTCAATTGATAAATTGAAGAAATATTTATTTTTTGAATTCGAGATGAAGGATCTAGGTAAAGCAAAGAAAGTGCTAAGCATGGAGATTGAGCGACACCGTAGGAGTGGCAAGGTGAACTTGACACAAAAGGGATATTTATAAAAGGTACTTCAGAGGTTCAATATCGATGGTGATACGAAATCTGTAAGTACACCATTAGCTCCTCATTTCAAGTTAAAAGACATTATGTCTCCAACTACTGTTGAAGAACGTGAGTACATGTCTCGCGTGTCATATGCTAGTGCAGTTGGTAGTTTAATGTATGCAATGGTCTGTACAAGACCAGACTTGTCATAAGCTATCTCAATGATTAGTAGATACATGCATGATCCTGAAAAGGGTCATTGGGAGGCAGTAAAGTGAGTTCTATGGTACATTAAAGGTATCATAGATGTTGGATTGGTATTTGAGAAAGATTCCATAGGTAAGCACGCGTGTATCAGATATGTTGACTCCGATTATGCAGGAGATCTTGACAAACGCCGGTCTACAACAAGGTATGTGTTTACACTCTCTGAAGTACCGGTAAGTTAGCGACAGTCTACCATTGCATTGTCTACTACAGAGGCCGAGTACATGATCATGACGAAGGCTATGAAGGAGGCAATATGGCTTCAAGCATTACTTGATGACTTGAGAATTGAATAAGATCTATTGAAGATCAATTATGATAGCATGAGTGCTATCTATTTGGCGAAGAACCAAGTGCATCATGCAAGGACGAAGCACATAGATGTCAGGTTCCATTTTATTCAGGAGATTCTTAATGAAGGTGATATTGAATTACTAAAAATTCACAAAAAGAACCCCGCAGATATGCTTACTAAGGTAGTGTCAGGAGTAAAGTTTACGCATTGTAAAGAGTTTCTCCATATCCTTCCATTAGATTGAGCTCGTTGGAGCTCGTTTAGATGAACTACTTTTCTCAATTTCCTCCTACCCTTCTTCCCTCTTCACTCTTCATCAATTCATCCTCGTTATCAAAAAACACTATTGGGGACATACACTACATGAATACCAAGTATTTTGAGCTCATCCTCATACATCTCCTCAAAACTTGAATTAACCATTTCTTTTAGAGGTGTGTAACTAACTAAAGCATCCCTAATCGATTCATCCAAATAGTTAAGTTTATCTTCAAAAAGGTTTTCAAATCTTTGGTCAGTTTGAAGTTCTTGAAATATGATTTCAAATGATTGAGCATTGGTCAGCTCATTGAATGTGAAGATACTTAAGTCAAGTTTTTTTTCCTCAAAGGGAACATACATCATCTAATCACCACTATGATCGCGCTCATCCATAAACAATCAACAAATAAAGGCTCATCATCTTCACAAGTATCCTCATAACATTACTCAATTTTCTCCTCGGGAGGTGTATGTGTGTCCCAATCATCTCGAAATAATTCATCCAAACACAAAGATTCATCATCATCACATTTATCTTCACAATATGACTCAACTTGCTCCATATGAGGTGTAATTTTAACCAAATGATTTCTAATCATTTTGTCTCGAAATTGAGAAATGTCATCAAATATGCATACTTCGTCAATAAGCTTCTCACAAGTATTGAACTTGTTCGCTTCATGAAAACGAATGTGATTTAGAATTAAAGATTTTAGCCCAGGAACAGATTAAGTGCTCTTGATGGAATGAGTAGACATGTTGATGTGATCTAGAATTGATATGGGTCTCGTAGTTTGGACTCTATTCAATTTATCAAGATTGATGTGATCTTGAATTGACATGGATCTCGTAGTTCGAACTTTGTTCATTTTATCAAGATTGATGTGTGCTTGAATTGACATGGATCAATTTGGTTTTGAATCAAGAACAGGGTGAGTAGAAAATGGATCTTTCTCTTTTTCACCAGCTAACTCACTTGATATCATATCTAGATGACTCAAGTGTTGAATATTATCACAGAGCATTTGTTGTGATAGGACCCCCGTAGATTCAAAATAATTCCAACACTCCAATTTTAAATTTGATGGATAGGGTTCGCTCGTAGGTCTTTGAAATGTATGGAACTGATTTTGACCTAATACTAGCGGATACCCTATCGAAGGACACTGTTCTGAAGGATGAGATGGATTATGATAATAATCGCACCAAATGATAGGATAAGAAGTAAAAGATGAGAGAGTGGGTTGGGTGTAGTGATGAAAGCTCGGAAAAGAGGTTGGTGGATGGAAAGATAGGTTTGGTCTATAAAATGAATTATAACCAAATGAGTGTGGATAGGCCATGGAAAATATACTTTTAGTGGTGAATTATTTTTGGCTAACCTAGAAGTGTAAGTACACCTAGAGAGGGGTGAATAGGTGTACGGCTAATCTAATGAGCAAAATGCGAAAATTAAAACTTAAATGGCAACACACTTAATGTAACCAACGAGTGTAGCCGAATTCCCGGTGAAGGGCTCTGGACTAACTCCTCTTGATTCCTCTGAATAAGAGTTGAGGTGCTATATGAAGTTCTCGCGGTTAAACACAAGTGAGGCACACACAAACAAGCCAAGCATATAATATATGAATGAGCAATATGAAATGATGCAAGGCACAAAGTAAGAGAGAGAGAGAGAGAAAGTGGATCAATTGCAAACACACGGATATGTTTCGAGATTCGAGCACACAGCTCTATGTTCCCGCCTTCACACAAAAGGATTTTCACTAACTTGTCCACGCAGGACTCCCACACAGGGAACCTCCACTGAGGTTTGGGGCAATACAATAACCGGGAGTACACAACTCCTCTCTCAATTATAACACAACCGCTACACTTAGAGGCTAGGCACAAAGCCACCAGTATCAACCTCACAAATGAGGGATAGGCACAAAGCCAATACAAACACAATCCACCTCTTCACTAAGAGGGATACCAACACAATCTCTACCTCTCACTAGAGGGAGCCAAACACCACTCTAAAAATCAACCTCTACACAAGAGGGATAACACAAAGTAGGAGGGTATACAACTTAGTGATCAAAAGACCACAAACCAATTTCTTTCTCACAAAACAAAGATCCTATAGAGAGGATAGCAAGATAAGCACAAGTGTGAGAAAATAAAGTGTTTTGAATAAAGAAAATCACTGGGAAAAATCTCCAAATAGATATAGAAGTTTTAGACCAAAAACAAATTCCCAAAAGACAATTTTCTTTGAAATAACAAACACTTTTAAAAACAAATAGAGAATAAGAATTTGAACCCAAAATCTTTTTGCTGAAAAACACTTAAGGAGTATGAAATTTTTCTCTCTCAAAATCTTACCTAAAACAGTCCACAAAACCCCCAATATATAGGCCAAAAGAAAACTAGTCGTTGGGGTCAAGTCAGTAGCCTGGACGGCTATCGGTCGACCGGCCCGGTCGACCGCCAACGGTCAAATTTCTGACCGTTGGGGCAGCGGTCGACCGGCCCGGTCGACCGTGGCCTGGAACAGAGAGCAGAGCTCTCTGCCGGTCGACCGACCCGGTCGACCATGGCTTTCCAGAGAGCAGAAGCTCTCTGGCGGTCGACCGGGTCGGTCGACCGGCCCTCCAGCCAAACTGGCGTGCACGTTCTGTGCACGTCGGTCGACCGAGTCGGTCGACCGACTCCTAACTCGGTCGACCGGTCCAGTCGACTGGCAGAAGCCAGAACAGGACTAATAAGGGATAGAGAACTTGGTATTTTTCCTTTGATAAAATCCCATAAAATCTCTAAAAATTCACAAAAATAGTTTCAGTATAATACTTTGATATACAAACATGTTTGATAAAATCAAATCATGTTACAAACATTTTGAACTATTTTTGTAACTTAGAAATTTTGCCGAAAACCAAAATCCGTATTTTCCAAAACTAGGATTTTTGAAATGGAAAATCGTTTTGTCCAAAACTCATCCAAATACAAAAACATGATAATGAAACAACTTTGAGGCATATAGTATATGGATATAATCCAATATACATATAAAGATATATATCAATGTTTTTGACAACAAATCCAAAAATAAGTTTTGTTAAAATGTCAAAACTCCAAACTCATGAAATAGACTATCAAACTAAATTTGTTTAAATAGTTGAAGCATACATGTATATAGAACAAATCTAATATACATTAAACCATGTAAACTTGTTTTGATATAATTCTATTCATGAAAACCAAGATCTGTTAAACCGAAAACCAATAAACATGAAACTTAAACAAGTGTGTGTGTTGTGAACTTGAGCATACCACACTATCTAATCTTTAACAATAAACCTAAACTATAAACTAAACACTGTACCGAAGTCTTCTTGTAGAGCTCCGTCTCCAAGTCGACTCGATCCAAACGTGATCCACCGAGCTTGACTCCAACGAGTGCTAGATATGAACTTTGACGCTCGGGCTCTTGAATCGCAATGTGAAAGCCCAAAACACCTTTGTTGAAGCTAATCACCTACAAATATCTTGGTTAAGTATCTGAAACTAAACATCACAAGATTATTAGTAAACTATAACTACATGAGTTAATCATCATCAAAACTAGAGTGGAAGGCCTCTGGGCCAACAATCTCCCCTTTTTGATGATGACAAAACTCATGGAGTTATATATGCATGGATTAAAGTTAAGCTTCAAAGAAGCTTCCCCTTAACTCATGCATAACAATAAACTATAAGATATGCAATGAATACTAAACATGAATATGCATCAACATGCATAAAATAATGAAATGAACTGTTGGCCCAAAGGGCCATCACTCTAGTTTTGATGATGATCAACTCATGTAGTTATAGTACTAATGATCTTGTGTTTATTTAGTTTCAGATTTGTGATCAAGATCTTAGTAGGTGTAGCTTCAACAAAGGATTTAAAGTCAAGTTTTGGAGCTAGCACGGTTTGATTCAAGAGCTTGTGCACCAAGACCACATCAAGTACTCAAGAGGAGTCTAGCTATATGGATCGTGTTTGGACCAAGTCAAGAAGATGTGAAGACTTCAAGTGAAGACCTTCAAGATCAAGACTTGTATCTAGGTTTGTTTATAAGATTTTATTTTTAGATTAAAATGTAAAGGATAGAATAGTTGGTGGATTGCTCAAGTATATCTTACACACACACACTCTTGATCTAGATAAGTTTTTCATTTTAGAAATGAATTTTATTTTGGAAAAATACAAAAGACTTTTCGTTTTGAAAAATACCTGTTTGATTTTTGGTATTCCAAGTATTATGTTTTAACCAAAACCGTATTTAGAGCTTAATGTCTAAAACATAGATATTTCATCTTGTTTGTGTAATGGATCATATCCATATACACTATGCTTTAAAAGAGTTTAAAATATCTTGTTTTTGTATTTGGAGAAGTTTTGAAAAAACCAATTGGAAAAATACAGTTTTTGTTTTGAACCAAAATTTTCAAGTTACAAAAATATTTCAAATTGTTTGTAACATGTCTTGATTTTGTGCAAGCATGTTTGATTATCAAAGTATAATACTGAAACTATTTTTGTAGTTTTTTCGTGAATTTATGGGATTTTATTTAAGTTAAAAGGTCAACAATTTAATCCCTATTTCAGATCTGCCCTGGCTTCAGCCGGTCGACCGACCGGTCGACCGAAGCTTGAAGTCGATCGACCGGGCGGTCGATCGAATTGCACAGACGTGCACGCCTAGTTCTGGCTGGAGGCCGGTCGACCGACCCGGTTGACCGTCCAGAGAGCTCTTCTCTCTGGAAAGGCCCCGGTCGACCAGGCGGTCGACCGGACAGAGAGCAGTACTCTCTGTATCCAAGCCACGGTCGACCGGCCGGTCGACCGCTACCCCAACGGTCAGAAAAATGACCGTTGGCGGTCGACCGAGCGGTCGACCGTCAGGCCACCTTGATCCCAACGGCTAGTTTTTCTAGCCCTATAAATTTGGGGGTTTGGGTGCTGTTTTTTCTAAGATTTTTTAGTGGGTTGTGAGCTAGTTTTTCCTACTTCATTAAAAGAGTTTTCTCCACTAAATTGAGAGCTAATACTTTCAATCAAAAGGGGAGTTTATCAAGAGTGTTTTGCAAAGTATTTTCTTGAGTTTTCCTCCACCATCTCAATCCTTGTTTTTCTCACACAACACTTGAGCTTTCCATTGCTATACCTATCCTATAGGAATCTTTGTTGTGAGAGGATTTTAGGTGATCAAAGAGTTGTGATCACCAAAGGTCTATTTTGTACTTTGAGGAGGCGGACGGTTGTGTTCGCGGTGTTTCGGGTTCTAGTGAGAACTCGGTGTTTGAGGTGCGACCTCGGCGAGCTTGTGGGCTTGCGGTGTGTACGGGACTAGAGAGTCCAAGGAGTTCAAGTGTGAACTCGCCTTGTAGGTGTTGCGGCACCGAGTGATCCGGTGGGATCGGTTTATAGTGGAAATCCTTCAAGTGTGAAGGCGGGGACGTAGAGCAAGGGTGCTCGAACCTCGAAACAAATCTCCCGTGTTTATGATTGCTCTTTCTCTTTGTCTCTTGTTTATATCTTGCATGCTCTTATTGTATTTATCTTTATATGCTTGATATACATATTGTGCTTAATTGTTATATGCTTGGGGATTGTTTGCTAACACTTGTATTAAACCAAGAGAGCCAACGCGGCACCTCAACTCTTATTTAGAGGAATCTTGAGGAGTTAGTCCAGAGCCCTTCACGGGGAATTCGGCTACACTCTTGTGTTATACGTGGTGTTTAGTGTAATAAGTTTTAATTTGCATTAAATAGTTTTTAATTCCGCATATAGTGACCATTAGATTAGCCATCACCTATTCACCCCCTCTAGGTGATTTATATGAATATGCTCTTGATACCAAACTTTTAAAATAAGTTCCTTTTCCTTTTTAAAATAAACATGTTCTTTAAATAGTTTCTCTTGATACCAATAAAATTTTCAATGTGAAAACTTAATCAACAACAGCAACATAAAAACTCTTGATACCAATCAATAAAAAATTTAATCAATAAAAATTCTTGATACCAATTGGAAGATAATCAATAAAAGCTTTTGATACCAACAATAAAAAAAATATCAATATGAAATTAACTTTGATATAAACTTACAAATAAACAATAAACATGCATATAAACTCAAATACTTCTCCCCCTTTTTGTCAATCATCAACAAAAGGGTCAAAAAAAAATAATAAAACGATGTTCTCCCCTTTTTGTCTTAAACAAAAAGAATATCAATAAGGGGTGATATCAATAAAAAATATATCAATTTAGTGCATCATGATATCAATTTAAAAATAAATAAAACATACCAATGAAGGTACATAAAACAAATATTTTTAATATAACTAAACATGTCTATATTATACCAATTGATACCAATTGTAAGTAAATACTAATTTAAATACCAATTGTAAGTAAATAAATCATTTTGAACATAAAGTGTGGGAGTAAAATAACAAAACCAATTGAAAGGTGAAATATGAATTTTCTCCCCCTTTATGAAAAACTAAATAAAATGATGCATAAGCTTGTATACGATACCAATTGAAACATAATCAATTGAAATATAATAGTCATTTAAGAAATCAAGCTTAGCATAACCAAAATTTGTGCTCAAAGATATAGAGATATAGTAAGCACAAATAAAGTATATATATATATATGAAAATTTTAATACCAATCGAAATTGATACTATTTGAAATTGAAGCATACATATATAAAAACATATATGAGTATACAAAAAGAATGTCAATAGTGATACCAATTGAAAAGATCCAATGATACCAATTGAAAACACAATAAGATCAAGTGTATAACTCATATTACCTACAACCCAGTTCATGCACATGTTTAAAATGGATTTTCAATAAGAAGCATACAAGGCATGGTCGCCCAACCAACCGCCCTTGAATGGGTAGGGGTTTTTAAAAATAAGTTTGAAAATATAGTATGTTTGAAAAGCTCTACCATAATGAAGATTACGAACTAGTTATAAGAAAAATTTGTAAACTAGTACGAAATTCTTCAAGTAAGGAATAAAACAAAAATATATTCCATGAAAAATATGTAAATCACATGATCACCAAACACTCAAAATCTATAAAGCACATATAATACTCATGAAAATAAAACCATGAGAAAACATCAAATAATATGAGTGTACAAGTTATGTGAAAAACATAATCATGAAAATAGTCAATTTAGCTCAATTATGAAATTCCTTGTCAAGACATGAAAATCATCAAAGTCAAATATGCTTCAAGGTATATGTATGTTTTGTCTAAACTAGAAGTATACATATATATCCCTAAACACAATTGAGTTCATAATAAAGATTTGCATGAAAGGCAAAAAGACTCAAAGGGGTATACATGTATATCTTAAGTTTTGACAAAGTAGGCATATACATGAAGCTAAACATATAAACATGAAAAACATGTACAAAATGAGAATACAAGTCAAATGTATGAATCATAAAAACTAGGCTATATTAGTACATCTAATGAGTACAAATGAGCGTTCAAGTACAAACATATAATAGTCTATTTGTGGCTCACTAGTTGTACAAGTATATATCTAAGTTTTAATGAAAACTAACATCTAAACATGTAATCAAAACATAAGGCATAGAAATCGAAACTCATATGATCATTATGTAAATGAACATGCATTAGATCTATGATATACATATTTGCTAAACAAATGTGAGAACACAAAATAAGGGTCCATATAAACATGGGTGTCTCAAATACTAATCATGCATATCACAAGTCTAATAATCATGTCATTTAACATACTAATCATGAAACATTAAAACATGCTAAAAATGAATAATATGAAAGCATGTAAACATAAATGAGAGTTAGATATCGTTACCAAACCAATAGGGCACATCTCCATATCTTCAAAACAAGGTGGTCCTCCCACCAAACTCCCCTTGAAAGTGATGCATCCAAATTGTCCTCTTTAAGCTCGGAACACATTCACTTCAAGGAACCATTACTCTCACGTCATGCGAGAGCCCACACCTACATCAAATGCAATAGGGGTGGTCTTTGGTACCCACACTCTTTGGATACATGGGGGTTAGCTCCTTTCCTAACCCAAACAAATTTAGTTGCTAAATTTGAATCATGTATACGATCATAGCAAAATTTAGCAAGGTGGCCCTTACATCCACAATGTGTACAAGTGTACACATGAGCATACATCGTGTTATGGGAGTGAACGTGGGAAGCATGTGTATGCCGTGGTTTGTGTGCATGCATAGGAGGAACTTGTTTCTTTCGAAACATAGATTCCAATCGTGTATGTTTCATGGCACAATGGCTCAAAGTGGAGCCCAAACATTCAACACTTTTCTTCAGAATATTTATATCATTTTTAATACTTGAAGATAAAGTGGAGCATGCAATAGGTGGGCTAGAATGTGAAGCTACACTAGCATGGCAAACATGTGTGTCTAAATCATTTTTCAAAGAAATGTTCTTCTTTAAACAATCTTCCAATTCTTTTGAAATCAAATTAATTTGTTTTTCAAAGAAACATTTTCTTTTAAAGTAAACTCAAGTTTTAAAGACAAGTTTTCATTTTTCTTCAAAAAATTATTACAATCATTTTTATTTTTCAAAAATTCATTTTCTTTAGGGCAAGATCTAGTTGGGATTTAAGTGAGTCACGTTCACTTGAAATCTCTTCCTTCTCTTGCAAAATCAAATCTAGTTTTGAGCACAAATCTTTATTTTCTTTGTTAAGTCAAAAACTCTTCTTTTTCAAAAGATTATATTTTTCTAACAATTTTTCACATACAATTGAAAGTTCTTCATTCAAAGCATTTGGATCAACATAATCATCACAAGAAGATTTAGCATCATCACTATCTAATTGAGTTTCCGAGTATACCTCAAGGGAGTCATTCCCTTGGACCATGTAGTAATGTTGCTCGGATTCTCCATTAGATTCATCCTCCACAATGTTGGGCGTTTATAGCTCGGAGGAGGTCAACGTGTTTCACACTGCAAAGGCGGAATCACAGTTAGAAACTAAGTACAAATATTCTTTATTAAGCGTGCTTCTAAGTGCCTCAAGGGCTTGTGCATTGGCCTCTATATGCTTGCTATTACCAAGATAGGATTTCTTAGTAGCGGCAAGGAAAACATGCAAGCCTAGAGATTTTAGATACATGGACATCCTAAATTTCCACATGTCAATGTTGGAGACATCAAACATGGGAGGTGACAAGCAATCCATGAGTGTGTGTAAACAATATAAGTGTGCAAATACAAATGTAGATTAGCAAACCAAGATCACACTCCTAGGTGGTTAAACCTAATATCAGGACCGTAGGCTCTGATACCAATTGTAAGTACACTTAGAGGGGGGTGAATAGGTGTACAGCTAATCTAATGAACAAAATGCGAAAATTAAAACTTAAATGGCAACACACTTAACGTAACCAACGAGTATAGCCGAATTCCGGTGAAGGGCTCTGGACTAACTCCTCTTGATTCCTCTGAATAAGAGTTGAGGTGTTATATGAAGCTCTCCGGTTAAACACAAGTGAGGCACACACAAACAAGCCAAGCATATAATATATGAATGAGCAATATGAAATGATGCAAGGCACAAAGAAAGAAAGAGAGAGAGAGAGAAAGAGAGAGAGAGAGAGAGAGAGAGAGAGTGGATCAATCGCAAACACACGGATATATTTCGAGGTTCGAGCACACAGCTCTACGTCCCCGCCTTCACACAGAAGGATTTCCACTAATTTGTCCACACAAGACTCCCACACAGGGAACCTCCACTGAGGATTTGGGGCAATATAATAACCGGGAGTACACAACTCCTTTCTCAATTACAACACAACCTCTACACTTAGAGGCTAGGCACAAAGCCACCAATATCAACCTCATAAATGAGGGATAGGCACAAAGTCAATACAAACACAATCTACCTCTTCACTAAGAGGGATACCAACACAATCTCCAACTCTCACCTCTCACTAGAGGGAGCCAAACTCCACTCCAAAAATCAACCTCTACACAAGAGGGATAACACAAAGTAGGAGGGTATACAACTTAGTGATCAAAAGACCACAAACCAATTTCTTTCTCACAAAACAAATATCCTATAGAGAGGATAGCAAGATAAGCTCAAGTGTGAGAAAACAAAGTGTTTTGAACAAAGAAAATCACTTGGGAAAAATCTCCAAATAGATATAGAATTTTTAGAACAAAAATAAATTCCCAAAAGACAATTTTCTTTGAAATAACAAACACTTTTAAAAACAAATAGAGAATAAGAATTTGAACTCAAAATCTTTTTGCTGAAAAACACTTAAGGAGTATGAAATTTTCTCTCTCAAAATCTTACCTAAAACAGTCCACAAAACCCCCAATATATAGGCTAAAAGAAAACTAGCCGTTGGGGTCCAGTCAGCAGCCTGGACGGCTGTCGGTCGACCGGCCCGGTCAACCGCCAACGGTCAAATTTCTGACCGTTGGGGCAGCGCCGTGGCCTGGAACAAAGAGCAGAGCTCTCTGCCGGTTGACCGACCGGTCGACCAGGGCTTTCTAAATAGCAGAAGCTCTCTGGCGGTCGACCGGGTCGGTCGACCGGCCCTCCAGCCAAACTGGCGTGCATGTTCTGTGCACGTCGGTCGACCGAATCCTAACTCGATCGACCGGTCCAGTCGACCGGCAGAAGCCAGAACAGGACTAATAAGGGATAGAAAACTTGGTATTTTTCCTTTGATAAAATCCCATAAAATCTCTAAAAATCCACAAAAATAGTTTCAGTATAATACTTTGATATACAAACATGTTTGAGTAAAATCAAACCATGTTACAGACATTTTGAACTATTTTGTAACTTAAAAATTTTGCCGAAAACAAAATTCGTATTTTCCAAAACTAGGATTTTTGAAAGGGAAAATCGTTTTGTCCAAAACTCATCCAAATAAAAAAACATGATAATGAAACAACTTTGAGGCATATAGTATATGGATATAATCCAATATATATATAAAGATATATCAATATTTTTGACAACAAATTCAAAAATAAGTTTTGTTAAAATACTAAAACTCCAAACTCATGAAATAGACTATCAAACTAAGTTTGTTTAAATAGTTGAAGCATACATGTATATAGAACAAATCTAATATACATTAAACCATGTAAACTTGTTTTGATATAATTCTATTCATGAAAACCAAGATCGGTTAAACCGCAAATCGAAAACCAATAAACATGAAACTTAAACAAGTGTGTGTCTTGTGAACTTGAGCATACCACACTATCTAATCTTTAACAATAATCTAAACTATAAACTAAACACTGTACTGAAGTCTTCTTGTAGAGCTCCGTCTCCAAGTCGACTCGATCCAAACATGATCCACTGAGCTTGATTCCAATGAGTGCTAGATATGAACTTTGACGCTCGGGCTCTTGAATCACAATGTAAAAGCTCCAAAACACCTTTATTGAAGCTAATCACCTACTAATATTTTGGTTAAGTATCTGAAACTAAACATCAAAAGATTATTAGTAAACTATAACTACATGAGTTAATCATCATCAAAACTAGAGTGGAAGGCCTCTGGGCCAACAAGAAGTACTAGGTCTCTCGACCAAGCTGACATGCACAATTAATAAAAACAAGATCACTTAATCAATCAATGAAAAGAAAAAAAAATCAATCAATTCTATTCTAAGGTATACTTAGACCCAGACGACTTCTAATCATAGATTGCCCACGAGAGGTATGCTACAGAATCTAACCACAAGTTAATCGACAGATTGGTGACAAGATTGGTAAGAGGTATCCACGCAAAAGAGATAGGCCTAATTAAGTCAAACCACTAACTTTTGAGGTTTCGCCTCTCAATCCCCTAACTTAGTCACTGATTTGATAAGAGTGAAATTCTAACAATTTCCTCCTTAGGAGAATCTCCTAATGAGTCCGAGTTATCCTAGGGCCAACGTCTAGTCAAATTTTAATTAGGATTTGTTAGTGAGTGAGAAGATACTCTGTTGGCTAAGGGAGGGTCATGACTTTCTCACCCTATCTTGTTTATAGATTTGCCCTTAAATCGTTTTTGGTGTGACATGTGTAAGTTTATAGAAAGTAATCACTCAAAGCAATTGTAAATCACCTAAAAGTATTTCCTAATCTAGATGCAATGCAAACGTACTTTATCTTCAGCACTCTTCAATAGTAATTTAAAATAAACAGAATTAAACGAATGCCTTAGGATGCAACATCTAACCGTGTTTTAAAAAATTACATGCATGAGTTACTGTTGAATTAGAAATTAGTGTGTACAACAAACTAACAGGAAAAAATAATAACTGCAGAAGTTATAGAATTGCAATTTAATCACCATTCAAAGAAGTAGGGTGACCAACTACATTACTTTGTCACGAAAACGCGGCTTTTGCCGCGTTTGCGCGGCTTTGTGGTGGAGTTAAGTGCTCTGCCTTCTAGGGCAGAGTCACTAAGCTTTTGTTGATGTTCTGCAATTATCCAGTTCCTATGATCTGCCTCTATACACAAAAATAGAGATGAAAAGTTAACCAATTAATAAATAAAAGAAATATCGTTCCCTTTCGGTAAAAACGCTAAAATTTGATTGAGGAAAAACATAGAGAAGTTAAGCTTAGAATGATGTTATCTGATTGTTGGTGGTGTCTCTAATCTTTCGCAATTTATCCGCGGTAGTAAGGGCTAAATGGGTCGAATCCACAAGGGGGAATACGATAGAAGCTTTTCAGTATCTCCTTAAACACAAAATCAGTTAAATATTCTTCTAAAAAAATAATTATATGTTAAGTGTTAGAAGTATAAAGAAAAATATGAAATTGGTGATAAGTTGGGCTTTAGAAAAGATCTAAAGAAATATAACCTACTAATCATCTACCACCACTGACTTGCTAACCTATACTAGAACTTGCTTCATTTTAGATCATAAAAATTAGACCTTGGAGGTGCCTTCAATTCAAGCAAGATACATAAGATAAAAACTAAACCCTGTTTGAAATAATTAGTAGCCAAGACCTAATATTAAATTATCAAATCCTTCTAAGCATACAATAAGAAGAATAATCAAGATTCAATATTAAACTATCAAAGCTATCTAAGTATAGAATAAGATAAACCATTGGAAAGTATTAACATATATGGATTTAACTAATCATCGTCACGTGCTTTCAAGGACTTTAACTAATTCTAGGGTTAAACATGCATAGGATCCAAGCGGTTTATTCTAACCAAAAATTAAAAGTTGTGGTGGGGATATTAGCAAGTCATGAAGAAGATTAGATACTCATGGTAAACTAAAGCAAGCATGGTAAAAGAGAAAGTAAGTAAAGAAAGTAAGTAAATAAAAATAAATTGAAAAAAAGACTTTGTTATTGATGCTGTCACCTTCAATTAGAAGAGTCTTCTCCTTCTTTACAAAGCTTGAATTAGAACTAAATCTTAAAAATTACAAAAAAATTTGGAAGAGAAACTATAGATAAATTCTAAGTTATGATTTCTGATGTGGAAATACTTTTTTATGAGAGATTTTTGCTCTTTAAATAGGCCTAAGAGCCAATGACAATAAGATACACATTAAGAGGTTTAATTTAATCCCAATTAAATATGGGAATTCAACTCTAAATTGATCTGCTGCAAGTTAGCGTGTTGATTGCTAAATATGACTCATCAGACGGATGAATTAGACAGTGTGATCAACATAAGAATTGTATTCCTTTAAGTCCTTTTTCTGTATCATCTTGAATCATCGGATTTGAATATCTTTAGCGAATGTTATGATCAGAATACTAGGAGATGTCTAGTCTGAATCCGAGTCTAAATTAATTTTGATCTCCGAATTTAATTTTATTTGTCCTCTTTATCTCCAATCAGGATTAGATTTATGTCATTCATCTTCTAAAAATATATGTTCTAATTTTGAATTTTAAATTTGAAGATGATGATTTCTCCTTTCCTCCTCATGATTTCAAGTTGATTTAAATTGAAACCCAAATTTAGATAGGATTAGAGATAAAATAAAAGTTTCCTCTATCTCTATCTTCCCATTTAAGTAACTACATATCCTAATAAAAAGGAGAGTTAAATAGTAAAGTTAAATAAAGAATAATTAAGGATAAATGTGCAAATGTGATGATAATAATGCAAAATTGAGATGCAATCACAAGTTTAAGTTTTGGGTTGTGTGTTGTACTTTATTTTTATTCTAGGATTTTAATTATATATCACCTATTCACCTCCCTCTAGGTGTATTTCATATACGTCATAATCCTTTGTTGTGAAATAAATCCTCCAAAATGCGATTAAGTTGGACTAGATTTGTGATGATTTTTTCCTTCTCCATTGATTATCACCTGCATAGATTAAACATTACGACAAATAAATAGCAGAGTTTATTACAAGATAAATGTAAGAATATAATAATAGATAATGCAATATATCTGTACAATCACACCCCCACACCTATCGTTTGCTCATCCTCAAGCAAAACAAATAAAAAAACAAAGCTAACCTAATCTATCTCACTTTCGTAGGAATCACAGTTGCACTTGGCATGTGCAACAAGCTGTTAAATCTCTAGGTTACCCTAAGAGGATGAGTTTTCTCTCGTGAGGGTTTTTAGTAGATTATAGCCACAAAATCCATAAAAAAGAAAAACAAAGTGTTAGTATTTTGAAAATACATTTTGAAAAAGGAAAACATATTTGAAGTATTCTTTCAAAAATTTAAGTAATCTATAAGTCTTAGGATTACAAAACTATTCATTTTTAAACTTAGTCTCCATACAAGAACTTTTTAACAATCAAGATAAGAATTAAAATTGTATTTCTCACCTAGTCTTTTATTTTACCCTAAATCATATGAATCTTTATGACCGTGAATGTTTTGACTTAGAATTCTTCAACTCTAATTCTTATGTCTTATTTTACATTTTATAGCAGTAATATCCATTAATTCTATTAGGCGTTCTGATTTGCTTATATAACAAGCCTTAGCCCGAGATTCCCCTTGCAACTCATGAGCATCCTTTTGTTCTGTGCATACCTTGTAAATATGAATTTTGTGCCTTCTGTCATGTAATATTCATGTAAATATTATGTCACCCTTTGTTGTGACTCTGTATTTGTACTTGTTCTGTTGGAATATATAATATCGCATATTTCTGTACTTTGATTCTTATTTATACTGACACTTAGCGTATATATGTGAGAGTAATTCATCCCAGTATATATACATCGTAGTAGCGTTTCCATATCCAATGGAATGGGGCGTCTAGATGCAATGAAAAGTCAAAAGGTAAAAGGCAAAGCATTGGTTGGTGCTCTGGACTCATTTTTGGCCTTACACTTGAGTTGTAACTCAATCAACCTCAATTCTAGTTCTAAGGCTTTCAAAGCTGTCCTAAAACCGCTAGATTTTTACATATGATGCAACTGTTAAGAGAAACAATTAATATTTTAATAAAAAGAAATCTACATGAAAAAATATTTAAATGAAATTAATATATTAAAAAATTTATATTCTCAAAATAAAACTATAGAATTCATAATAAGATTGTATTTAATTAAATAACATTTAATTTGAATAATATAGTAATTGTGGCATGGGACCAATTGAAAACTATTAAATAATTGTATTTTGCACTTATATAACAATAATATTTAAAAACTATCGTGTAGAGTTTGATGTTAGTTATGATACAGCTTTTTATTTTTTTTTTGATAAAATATTTAGAGAGACATAAGAGCGGACCGTGATGCAACTATTAGGGCTAAGAGTTTGCATTAAATAGTAGAGATTTATGGGGAAAAATTAAGAAAAATTGTATTTTATGTATTTTCTTTTTGCTTCTTGCTCTAAAACTCTTTCATCTCGGGTGCAACTTTATCAGGATTTATTAACCATAATCTTAATTTTAAAAAAATTAAAGATTATAAAATTGTAAAATCACAAATCCTTAGAAACTGACTAATGATATCCTTAAAAAATTAAAGAAGATGAAGTTGGAGGAGAAAGAAAGTGACAGAAAAGTCATTGAATTTTAGCTGGAGAGCAAACTTCAAATACTAGTTGTGATCACATGAACATAGCACTGACTAATGATATCCATGTAAGCCTACATTTAGGCTTGCTCATACTCTAAATATTTAAGTTTAAAAACTAGATATTTTTAACACCTTTAAAAGCCTTTGCTTTTGGATCCATGAGGACATTGTTACTTAATCCCTAAGCCAGCCAATAAAATGTATTAACTCTTACTTTTAGGAGTTACAATCAAGGCTCTTAATCTAACAAGTTTAGATCTATCAGGACTCAACAAACGTGATTGTCAACTTAAGATTTAGTCTCGTTGGAACGAAAAAGACACATGGATACTTGAGCATCAAGGAAATTAGCTCAAATTGTTGGAAATATTATACATCTATAATGCGGATTAAATTGAAACCATGGATCAAGAATCAATAAAACATCTCAAGAATAATAGATCAAAACCCAATTTTATGCAATACTTTAAATCACCATACCTGAAGCCATTGGTGAATATTGGATGAAGGTTGGAGAAGACTTTGATTCCTTGTTCTTGAATCTGCAAACCCTAACTTGCAAAGGATCCTCTTTTCTCTGCTCCTTTTTTCCTTTCACAAAACCCACAGTTTCTTTTCCCGATGGATTCTCAATCATAAAATGAGCGTAAGTTTTGTTTCTTTTCAGGAGGAGAAAAGTGGGTCGCACATTTGCAAATAAGTCCCCTTGAAATAAACCTTTCCATCATGGTACCTTTATATTTCAAGTGACCAAATAACTATATAAATGTGACTTTAATATGGGCACCCTTAATATCAGTTAACCTTAATAGGAATCCAATGCAAATAATCAAGGTTAAGTGGGCCACCTTCATATGAGATTAACATTCTCCCACTTGGGCCACTAACCGATTAGGTTAAAACTTTAGAAAATAAATAAAAGAAAAGACTCATTTTCAAAACATTTTGACTCCATTGGATTCCATACTGAAAAACTTTGACACGTGCACGAATTTTAAAAACAACAGCTGATAAGCCCAAATATGAAAAACTGTAATACTGCAATTAGCTTGGACCACCAATGCGAGTCATAGCGGTTATACAACATCCATGTCATACTCCCTTCTATGTACCACAACATTGATAACCCTTACTAATTGAGTCCATAACCAAAATGACCCCTGTAATTGTCTTGTAAAGACATTTCCTGTTTAACAAATATCCAAACATAATATGTGCACACATAATTGGATAACAGGAAACACAGAAACAAACTTTTATTTGTACAATAATGTCAATTACATAAGTACCAAAATACACATTTACAGATTGCCCAAAAGACCCATTCTTACAACATGTTCCTTGAATGTCTTTGGAGGCAATCCCTTTGTCATTGGATCAGCAACCATTAAAGTGGTACTTATACTTACAATTGACACCTTTTGTTTCTCAACTCTTTCTCTAACCACCAAGTACTTAAGTTCTATGTGTCTAGAACCATTAGAGTACTTACCATTCTTAGAGAAAAATACGGCTGCTGTATTGTCACAATATATCGTCAGCGGCCTGGCAATAGAGTCAACTACACCAAGTGCTGAGATAAAATTCCTTAACCATAATGCATGATTCGAGGCTTCAAAACATGCTATAAACTCAGCCTCCATCGTGGATGAAGCAATAATGGACTGCTTCACACTCTTCCACGAGATTGCCCCACCTGCTAGCAAGAAAATGAAGCCTGAAGTAGACTTCCTGCTATCTGGGCAACCACCAAAATCTGAGTCTGAATAGCCGATCACCTCCAACTGATCAGATCTCCTATATGTGAGCATATGGTCCTTCGTCCCTTGAAGATACCGCATAACATTCTTAGCTAACTTCCAGTGCTCCATTCCTGGATTGCTCTGGTATCTTCCCAACATCCCAACAACAAAGCTGATATCTGGCCTGGTACAAGTGCTTGCATACATCAAGCTCCCAACAGCTGATGCATACGGAACTTTCTGCATTTGACCCTTTTCTAAGTCATTTCTGGGACACTGGCTACCACTTAATCTGTCACCCTTCTGAATTGGTGCAGGACTGACTGAACACATTTCCATATGGAATCTTTCCAAGACTCGATTGATATATCCTTTCTGAGACAATCCTAGCAATCCTCGAGATCTATCCCTGAAGATCTCTATGCCAATAACATAATTTGCCTCACCCATATCAACTATCTGAAAGTTCTTGGTTAGATAACTTTTAGTTTCATACAGCAAACCAAGATCACTACTGGCTAATAAGATGTCATCTACATACAGAACCAAGAAAATAAACTTGCTCCCACTGATCTTTAGATATATACACTGATCAACAGTGTTTTCTGTAAATCCAAAAGAGGTAATGGTATCATTAAACTTTATATACCATTGCCTGGAAGCTTGTTTAAGTCCATATATAGATTTCTTTAATTTACAAGCCAAGTGTTCTTGTTCTTTAATTGCGAACCCTTCAGGTTGCTCCATGTAGATATCCTCATCCAAATCTCCATTAAGAAAAGCAGTTTTCACATCCATTTGATGTAACTCCAAATCATAATGAGCTACAAGTGCCATAATGATTCTAAGAGAATCCTTCTTTGATACTGGAGAGAAGGTCTCTGTATAGTCAATGCCTTCTTTCTGAGTGAAACCTTTGGCCACAAGTCTAGCCTTATATCGTTCGATATTGCCTTTAGAGTCGCGCTTGGTCTTAAAGACCCATTTACACCCGACTTTCTTACAGTTATAAGGCAATTCAACGAGATCCCAGACTTGATTTTGGTCCATAGATTTCAACTCATCTTTCATAGCATCAACCCATTTACTAGAATCATTGCATTCTATGGCTTGTGAAAATGAAACTGGATCTTTATTAATCCCAATATCATAGTCAGATTCCTGTAGATACACCACATAGTCATCTGAAATGGCAGATCTTCTTTCCCTTTGAGATCTTCTCAAAGCTGCCGGTTGTGGTGGTTCTACTATATTTTCAATGGGAATATCCTCATGGAGTGGTGAACCAACATTAACTTGTTGTTCTGGAATCTCAACTTGATGATCAAGCTGAGGTACAACAATCTCTCTTGAAGGAAAAGGTATTGGGATATTTACCCTTACCACTTCAAGATCTACCTTTCTTGGTTCAGCACTCCCACTAATTTCACCATTTTCCAGGAATCTGGCATTACCAGTTTCAACTATTCTTGTACTATGGTTAGGACAATAAAATTTGTATCCCTTAGACTTATCTGGATAACCAATGAAATACCCAGATATGATTTTTAAGTCTAATTTCTTTTCTTGTGGATTATAAATTCTAGCCTCTGCTGGACAACCCCAAACATGTAAGTGTCTTAAACTGGGTTTCCTACCAGTCTACAATTCGAAAGGAGTTGTTGGGACAGCCTTACTAGGAACCCTGTTCAAGATATACATAGCAGTCTTTAAGGCTTCATTCCACAATGAATTGGGTACATTTGAGAAGCTCAACATGCTCCTAACCATATCCATAAGAGTTCTATTCCGCCTTTCAGCAACACCGTTCTGCTGAGGCGTACCTGGCATTGTGTATTGAGCACAAATGCCACGCTTTTCTAGAAATTTGGCAAATGGACCAGGATGTTGTCCTGACTCATCATATCTACCATAAAATTCACCACCTCTATCTGATCTAATGATTTTAACCTTTCTATCTAATTGTCTCTCGACTTCTGTAATGAACACCTCTAGGATGTCAACAGCCTGAGACTTTTCATTAATTAGATAAACATAACCATAACGTGATAGATCATCTATAAAGGTAATGAAATACCTCTCTCCAGTAAAACATGGAATGGAGAGTGGTCCGCATATATCTATATGAATTATTTCAAGGAGTTCTTTACTTCTTGTGGCACCTTTCTTAGTGTGTTTGGTTTGTTTTCCTTTAATACAATCCACACACACATCAAAATCAGTGAAGTCTAGGTTATCCAAAATCCCAGTCTTCACTAATCTTATTATTCTATCCCTGGAGATATGCCCCAGTCGCCTATGCCACAAGATTGAGGATTTTTCATTTATTAAGCCACGTTTAATACCAACATTCATATGCAGAGATAATAAAGATTGTGCAAACTCATCATTCAATGAAATTTTTATAAACCATCACATAAAATTCCATGTCCAACCGGAATTGAATTATACATTAAAGAGAGTTTTCCACAACTAAACAAAACAGAATATCCAAAAACATCTAATTTGGATAATGACATTAAGTTTCTTGAAATCGAAGGTACATAAAAAGTATCCTCAAGATCCATCTGATGACCCGTCTCCAAGAGTAGTCGATAAACACCAACATATTCGACCTCCACTTTGAGACGGTTCCCCATAAAGACGAATCTCTCACTTTCCTTCGGTTTCCTGGTTGTAAGGAATCCCTGCATTGAATTAGTTATATGAGTTGTGGCTCCAGAGTCTATCCACCAAGTGTTAGAAGGAACTTCAGCAAGATTTGATTCATAACATACAAAAGAAAGATTTGTACCTTTCTTTTCGAACCAAGCTTTCCTCTTGTTGCAGTCCTTCTTCACATGTCCTTTTCTGCCACAGAAGTAGCATTTGACAGTGAAAGCTTTTCTATGACCTTGGCTACTTTCCCCATGGTCATTTCCTTTCTTTGATGGAAATCTCTTACCTCTTCCATATTTACTTTTCTTATGGATACCCCTTGAAGTTACTGCCAACACTGAGTGCTGTCCTTCTTGCCTCAGTCTCACCTCTTCTTGAACACACATACCAGTTAGCTCATTTAAGTTCCACTTATCCTTATGAGTATTGTAGTGGATCTTGAATGGCCCAAACTGTGAAGGAAGTGAGTTGAGGATAAATTGAACCAAGAAGGACTCATCAACCTTCATACCCAGTGATCCTAGCTTAGCAGCCTTATCAGACATGTTTAGAATGTGTTGCTGAACTCCTCTATTACCATCATATTTCATGGTGGTAAGTTCAGCCATTAAGGTACCAGCTAATGACTTATCTGCAGACTTAAATCGGTCTTTAACCGCACTTAATAGTTCAGATGCAATAGTTGTAGGAGGGAGTGAAGTCTTGATGTTATTAGCTATGGTCATCTTTATGAACATAAGACTGAGCCTATTAGACCTTTCCCAAGCTTTGGCATGGCTGACCTGTTCTGCTGTTCTCTCAGCAGTTACTTCATCAGGTTTGTCAACTATTAAGGCCATGTCTAGGTCTAGGACACCCAGTGTAAACTGTACATGTTCAAACCATTCTGAGAAGTTTGTACCGTCCAAGGCTGGAATGCTAGTGGCATGAGTGTGGAGGGAAGTAGGGACGTTCACTGAAACATAATAGGACAAGCTCACATTAATGCCTCGAATCAATACAAGTTTTAAATTTAATTAAGATGAACTATTGATATCACTTTGATTCCTCCTTTAGGCGAAACCTAAGCATATCTAGTGTTCACTCTTTAGGTGAGAACTTTTATCACCTATGTAGGTCTAATATAATTTATGTCACTTAGTTAGTAAGTCATGTTACCTTTGGGTATCCAATTCCACACCACTAAGTTACATAAATTACACTACCCTATCCGGTTCATAATTATTTGAAAGAGACTTTCCTTTGGGCCAGTCCCAATCTCCTAACTAGAACCGCCATCGAGAATATTATTGTCTTTAATGTCACTTACATTGACAAGTCTTTTATGTAGTTATATATTCATAAGATTTACTAACCTAGGTCACTTTGGCAACTACTAAATCAATAAGCCTTATGAATACAAAACTAACCAATAATATTCTCTAATCCTTTTATTTGTGTAATGCCATAATACTACAATACATTACTTGACCAAACATCAATCAATATTAACACAATAGCTTAAATGTGTTAACAAATATTAATGATTGAATTAAGCAACAATTAGTCGACTACATAGAATTATTAGTCGACTTGGGTCAGGTCAAGTCGACTACACGTTTAGGTCTAGTCGACTAGGGAAAACAAAGGTTAGTCGACTATACCAATATGATTAGTCGACTGCATATTTTATCAGTCGACTACAAATATTATTAGTCGACTCCTGTTAGAAGCCAAACTCTCGGTTAAAATATTAGTCGACTTGGCAAAATGGTTAGTCGACTATACACTTTACTAGTCGACTAATCCCAAACACAAGTCGACTCCTGTTAGAAACAGAGAGTCGGGTAACTTTCTGGATGGACTATTAGTCGACTAATCCATAACTATAGTCGTCTAATACTCCACGAAACAGTTACCGAAGAGCAGTTCCAGATTATCACCCGATTCCAAAATTTTAGGGAAAAATCGGGAAAATTAGGGAAAATTTGGGTTTCTAAAATCCTAAATTTTGATCCCTATTAATTGCATAATTAGAGGAATATGAACATGATATTAGGGCTATTAAATCCTCTACAAATTGTACAATTAAAATGATCAAAAATTGAATCGTTAATCAAAAACCCTAACTTTTCATAATTCCTAAATCCAAGATGTATTGATTCTTTAATCATGGCTCTGATACCAAATGTTGGAAATATTATACATCTATAATGCGGATTAAATTGAAACCATGGATCAAGAATCAATAAAACATCTCAAGAATAATAGATCAAAACCCAATTTTATGCAATACTTTAAATCACCATACCTGAAGCCATTGGTGAATATTGGATGAAGGTTGGAGAAGACTTTGATTCCTTGTTCTTGAATCTGCAAACCCTAACTTGCAAAGGATCCTTTTTTCTCTGCTCCTTTTTCCTTTCACAAAACTCACAGTTTCTTTTCCCGATGGATTCTCAATCATAAAATGAGCGTAAGTTTTGTTTCTTTTCAGGAGGAGAAAAGTGGGTCGCACATTTGCAAATAAGTCCCCTTGAAATAAACCTTTCCATCATGGTACCCTTTATATTTCAAGTGACCAAATAACTATATAAATGTGACTTTAATATGGGCACCCTTAATATCAGTTAACCTTAATAGGAATCCAATGCAAATAATCAAGGTTAAGTGGGCCACCTTCATATGAGATTAACACAAATCCTATCAAAGTTTCCTCATGAAGTGATGCTTAATGTAACTAAAAGTAATTAAGAGATAATTAGAAAAAAAGGATGTGAGGCTTATCTGGATGAGCACATAGCGATATTTTCCCAGCCCTACCCTTGAGGCTTTTGGTGGTGGTGGTGGTCTCTTTTTATTGAGATGGTGGATCATTAATTCCAGTGACGTCTGACTCCCAAACTTAAAAAACGCAATGTTGGATCCAGCGAAGTGTGCCTCTTCTGACTCTTTCAGAGTAGCTACACAAAGGAGACGAAAGTGCATGTATTGGCTTCTAATTCGTAAATTTGAATTAAGATTGTAATTGAGTCTGAAACCTCTTCTAGATTCTTTGCCATTGAATAAGATATTTGAGGCTTGCACCAACAAAGTGTGATACCTTCCAAAATTCTAAAGAGGTAATCCAGCTTTGAATGCCTTTAAGCATAGCATTGACAAGGCATTGCAGCAAAGTGATAACAACAATTAAGTACCCTTCAACCACAACTCTTCACGACTGCTTGATAGCCTTGTAGGCTGCAACAAACTCACCATGTTAATAGATAGCCCCCAACCAATGAGTTTGCTTCAGCCACTAATAGCTCACCACCATGTTCCATATAAACAAATAACCCGAGCCCCCATGCATCGAGTTAGGATCCACTGAACAGTCAAAGTTAGCTTTCAGGCAACCGGGCCATGGGAGCTCCCAAGAACAAGGGTTTAAGCAAAGCCTCTCGTTGAGCACCAAGAGGAAGGGAGCTCCAATTGGTCTGCTTTGCCGCCTTCACTAGATACAATTGAAAGCGCCCTGTGGTTTGAGCCATGGCCTTCAGCAAGACAATGCTCGGGAAGAGAACTCGTCTCCAAAATCCTTTACGTTTCTAGCCTTCCTGGGCTCCCATGCCGAATAGTTTTGGGCTCTTTTGTGCGTGGACCCTGGTTTTTTTTTTTTTTTTTCTATTTGTGTTGGGGCGACACGATGAAGATTGTTGCGAATCCGAAAATGGATTTTTTGGGAGGCTTACTCCGGGGAGCGGAGTTGAGGGCCGATAGGCCCAAGCCGGAGCGCTCACGGATAAGCCTCATTCCTTATGGGGTCGGGCAGCGCCCCAGCGAAAAAAAATTTGAGCTTTTCTTTTATTATATTAGATAATTTGAAGAAGAAAAAATTTCAGTATATTTTTCATCAAGGGTTATATATATATATATATATAATATATATATATATATATATATATATATATATATATATATATATATATATATATATATATATATATATATATATAGAGGGAGCTGATCCCTTAAGAACGTTTCTCACAGATTCCTGTGAGAACTTTCACGTGGGTTGTCGGATCTGATAGATCAAATCAAATAAAACCAGATCTCTATTAGATCCGACGGCTCACGTGAAAGTTCTCACAGGAATCCGTGAGAACCGTTCTTAGGGGATCAACTCACTATATATATATATACACACACACGCACGCGCGCACACACACACACATGTGAAGAGAAGAATTAGAAAACTATGCACGTTCAGATATAATGAACCACATGTCTCGCGGGTGGTTTAGATACAATGAACCACATGTCTGTTAACACCCCTTCAAACTCACGGTGGATCAAACACTGAGAGTTTGGACAAGACTGTGCGACACTTATGAGAGATTTTGTGCCCTGGTGATCGAGATCGAGACGAGATGGCGTAGCGGCTGCATAGGGTAGAGGCGACGATGGGTGAAGCGGCATACTGGACAAGGATGTCAACGACGAGAACTGAATGTCAACGAATGAGATGAAATGCAGCCAGAATTAGCACGCAGGGCAAAGACGATCACCAATGACGCGTCCAAATGAACGAGGACAGAGGTAGAAGGGCTCACGAGAACTCGACTACGTGAAGTATGCTGCAAAATAAACAAGTACAGAGGTAAAAGGGCTCCCGAGAACTCGACTACGTTTATTGTGAAGCAAAGCGTTGGAGGACGAGAGACAGAACTCGTGGTGGCAGAGGCAAAGCAGATCTCAATGATAGATGTCGCACTGGAGAGATTGCAGAGGAGGAAGCCTGCCATGCTGGAGGGTAAGGGCTGAGGGCGGCTGTGGAGGCAAAGGCCAAGGGCAACGTTAGAGTAAGATGTCGTCAAAATCGACAATAGTGGAAGATGAAGAGATGGCTTGAGGCTAGGCACAACTATATAAACACGGCCTAGTGCAGGCTCGTTGATAGCGTAGAATAACGATCAGCAGAGGAATAGCTCTGGTACCAAGATAATTTGGAGAAAAAGAAATTTCAATATATTATTCATAAAGAGTTACATCAATATATATAGGCATATGGAGAGAAGAATAAGGAAACTATACACGTCCGATACAATGGACTACAAGCCTATATACAGGAAGTTTAGATATAATAAACCACATTCCTCATAGGAGGTCGAGCTATAACAAACCACATGTCTTACAGGAGGTCCACATATAATGAACCACATGTCTGTTAATAGTATTTGCGGCCCGATTTGAGCTTATATATTTACAATATAAGATTTTGTAGCTGATGAAAATCCTAGCGGTCGGACCAGTATTTTTCTCCCTGAATAGCGAAAATCTCTACAGCCCGTCGAAGTAGGCACAATTGGCTGAATCATGTAAATTCTTGTGTCAGGATTTTTTTTTTCTTGTTGCTCTTTTCTATTCTCTATATTTTTCATTCTCAACAGATACATCGTTAATGATCTCTTAAATTCTTTAGAGCTACCCAACCGCCTATTGGTTCACAAATGAAGACAAGAAGTTTGTGAAGTCTACGAAATCGAGCAAGGGAATCAATCTCCATATTTAAAGATTCTCAAGCCTGAACTGCAAACACACAGGAACAGAACATGTGATTAATCGATTCCTGCACTCTCAACCATGAAGGACAATCAGTATTGATGTGGCAGACTCTCCTAAACAAAAGATTCTGTCGACAATCTCCACCAATATACCTTCCAGAAGAAACCTCGAACCCTTTAGTTTATGACCACCTGCCAAATCCATGCAGTATTTATTCATGAAGTAGTATCAAGCGGTGCAACGACTTTGAAGTAGAAATTTGCGACCTTGTATTTACCCTCCCCTGCTCTTCCCCGCCCTCGAGAATCAGGAACCACCTCTATCGATAAGAGAATAGAGACAACGCGATCGATGAGAAAAGACGAGAAGACCTCTTTTTATGAAGCATGAACCTACTCTCTCTGGACATATATAAGAATAGAGACCAGGAGATCATCTAAAGGGAGGTCAGTGTTGACGAACGACAACCATCTAGCTAGAGGAAGGATGGTGATCCAAGTGTCAGTCAGTCATGATGTCAAGCACATCCCCCAGCCATAACCCACTTTGACACAAATTCAATAATATGAGAGCAATCACATATAGATCTCCAAATAACAGAACCTCGTGATGGTTTGCAATTAGTTGGTCAATCACCTTGAAACAATACAAGTCCCTCATAAGTGTGGCCTAGAGACATGAGAAAGAAGAAGCTACAGTAACTGCATGTTTGCCAATAAGTGCAGTTGCATCATGATCGAAGCTTTCAAATATTGAACCACCTTCTGACTTTTGTGAACACAATAGTATCCCAATTGATCAAATGTATACCTTGTTTGTCCTGCTTTCCCCCCACAAGAAGCTTCAACAAATTCTTTCAATCTCATCAAGCACCGCCAATGGAACTCTAGTATTTGTAATTAGGTGAGAGTGTACGAGTGTTAGAATTTTGCCTTATTTTTTAAGAAGAGATGATGGTTCAAGAAAATCCAATTGAGTTGGAGAAGATGATGACTTGAAACAGAAGAAGCAAATTAAGATGAAGCAGTTTTCTTTTCAGACGATTACGAGTTTTCTTTTCAAGAGGAGTATGAATAGGATTTGATTCCTATTCAATGAAGGTTTGTTTCTAAACATTAAAGGGTCTAGAATTCTTCTAGATTAAGGAGATCAATTCCTAAAAGGATTATCAAGATTCTTCAACCATCCAAAGGACAAGATCATCTCATAGTCCAAACAGGAGTTATATTGTAAAATCCTATAAATAAAGGTTGAACCAAGCATTGTAATTGCCTCAACCAAAAAAGTCTCAAAAAGTTTCTACAATAGAGAATCTCAAGTAAAGGAGACCAGAAGAAGCCAAGAAAGAGAGGAGTAAGTTGAAGGTGCATAGAGAGAAGGTAATACTCTTGTAATGTAGGGCTAGATTCAAGTGGAAGGTGGATACACTTGTTGCATTAGGAGGAAGATCAGATCTCTATATACCAAGTCTATTAATAAAGCTCTCTCAAGTTCTCTCCCTGTGGACGTAGGCCAAGTTCGGGCCGAACTACGTTAAATTCTTGTGTTCTTTCTTTATTACTCTTTTGTTTAGGTATTGTTAGTTGCTTTACATCAAGCTTTTCTTTTGCAAGTATTGTTCATATTGTCAAGTTCCGCTAACATTGATCCTGAGAGTCACAACAATTAATATCAGAGTATATCAGTTTCGCAACAATTGGTATCAGAGCTAAAGGTTGACGTCGGGAGATATGTCGAAGATAGAAAGTTCTACGACAAAATTCGAGGTTGAGAAGTTTAATGGCAAAGAAAACTTCGGCTTATGGCAAAAGAGGCTGTAGGCGTTGTTGGTGAAACAATGTCTTCACAAGACCTTGCAGGGTAAGTCATCAAAACCTGCAGGTACGTCAAACGAAGATTGGAAAAGATGGATCTAAAGAGGGCAAGTATGATCCAACTATGTCTCACAAACGAGATTATGTACAACATGATGGATGAAGAAACGATTACGGAATTGTGGTCAAGTTAGAAATGTTGTTGATTGTAATGAAAAATAATAAAGAAAGAGTTAAAGTTAGAAAGTCTTAGTCTCGTTTCAATGTAACCGTGTAGCAAGGGCTAGACGGATTGATCCACAGGGAAGGATGCGATGGACGCTTTTCGGAACGAATTCTCTAACAATTAGCTTGTAAAAAAAGAAATTATAATTGTAAGCAAATATTTTTAAATAGAAGGAACAAGCATAACCAACTAATCATCTATCACAACCAAACACTAGCCTATCAAGAATGAATATCATGTTGAACCTATAAAGATTAACCTTAGATTATTACTTCAAATTCAAGAAAGAAAAGTAAAAAGAAAGTAAACCCTGTTTACAATACACTAGATAAAACTAAGCATTGGTTTATCAAAGTCACAAAGTATAGTTTAAGAAAAGTAGTTTTAACTTAACGTTAAACTATCACAATATCTAAGTATAAACCAAGAATAATTATTAAATAGTATACCTAAAGCTAGTTAACTCAATTCATGACTAATATTCAAGAATTATTTACTTACTCTAGGGTCTTTAACATGCATAGAGTTCAATCAATTTATCTTCATAGATATAGGTTTTAGTTAGTAGAGAGATTAGCAGCTACTAGGAATTAGTTACACATAATTATGGTGGAATTTAGCATGGTATTTAAAGATTGCATAAAAGAGATGAAACTGAAATAAAAAAGACACAAATTAAAATAGCAAAGAGATTGAAAAAGAATAATGACCTTTATTGAATTTGTGACCAACTCAGTACAAAGCCTTCTCCTTACTTCAACTCTTCTTCAAAGTAAAAAATTAAAAACTAGAAAAATACAAGTAAATTTGGAAAGAAAGAGGATCTAAAGGAAACCCTAGACTTAAGCTTCTAAGATCTCTGAAAGTATTCTGAGATATCTCTGCTCATGCCTCTGCTAGGGTATTTATAGGAGAAAGTCTAGGATAGTGACTCATCAAAATGTTGACTCATCAAAAGGTATATTCTCAGAAATTTGAAGTTGAACTGCGAATATGCTTAGAATATCCTTTCTTCTCTTGATTTAAAATTTAATTGAGTTGGGCTGCAGCTAGCTGTCATATTGATGGCTGGATATGACTTAGCAAATGATTGATATGGAAATAGTAATCAACAGAAAAGTTATAGTCCTTTTCGTTTTCTTTCTAAAGTATCTTGAATCATCCGATTTGCTTTTTTATAACGAAAGTTATAATCAAATTACTAAACAATACTCAGGCTGAATCTGAATTTTGATTGTAGACTATTGAAGTTTTATTCTATGACTCTATCTTGCCATTTAATCAAAAGTTATATTCTCAGAATTTGAATTTAAACCTTAAATATACTAAGAATATTCTTTCTTCTACTTGGAGAATAATTGATTTTCAATCACAGATTTAATTAGATTTTCCTTTCAATCTCCAAATATGATTGCCTCAAATCTTTGAATTTATTGGGCTTTTTGGGCTTGTTAGGCTCTTTTTCTGTTTTTCTCCTTTTTATAAAGGTCTGCATATCACTAAGCAAAAATCGATCAAATAACGGAGTTTTATTAAAAATAAATATGAGAATGTGACAATAAAGATGCAAATTGATGAGTAATCACACCCCACACCTATCTTTTGCTCGCCCTCGAGCAAAACATCAAAAGTAAATCTAAGAAATTATTAGGCCACTTTCGCAAGTCACGCGATTGCACTGAGCATGTGTAACAAGCCGTTAAATCTCTAGGTTTCCCCTAGAGGACGAATGTTGTCTCGTGAGGGTTTTCAGTGGAATACACCCACAAAATCCATAAAAGAAAAAAGAAATGTTAGTGAAATTTTTTTATTTTTGAAAAAGGAGAGAAATATTTGAAACATGTTTGAAGAAACTAAGCAATCTATAAGTTTTAGAATTATCATTTTTATTCATTCTTGAACTTAGTCTCTATTCAATAATTCGTTATCAATTTAAGTAAGAATTAAATTAAATTTTATAAAGTCTCTTTTGTTACCCTAAGTCATATGTATCCTTGTGAACGTGAATCTTTCATAGGGATTCTTTAACTTGGACTCCCATGCCTCTTTATTATTATTTTATATATATATATATTTTAAATATGTATAACTCATCTAATTTTCTTTTGTATAAGTATCAAGGCTTCTTGAGGCCCTCATACCTAACTAATTGACTATTAGATGTGTTAGTACATATATAGATAATATTTTTTAATTTTCTTAGGCTTTCTAATTCACCCATGTAGCGAGCCTAAGGTCGGGTTCTCAAACCAGTCAGTTTTAGGGCACCGGGTGAGAAAACACCCCACGGACTTAAGGACTCGAGCGAACTAGACCACAAAACTAAGGACTTTATTTATAAAATCACGTTTAGGCGCGAATACTTATGCTTCATGAGGCACATGCATCCAACTTAATTAGTGAATTTTTTATTTATATTATTATGTATATATTATTTTTATAAGGCACAAGAGTCTCTGTCTTAGAATCCTAGATGTGTAAGTGTAAATATCAAGACTAATTACTTATTCAATTTTTACTCCTATACCTAAAAATCCAACAATTTATTTTATTTTGACCAAGTTTTTAGAAATCCTAATCATGACTTTCCTAATTCTTAAGATTAACTTGGATTTCTTTCAAAAGATAAGTCAAAATATTATTTTCTTTTTCAATAAGTTTTTTTAAAAAAAATTTTTTTGTTAGTATCTACCAATGTTAGTATGTTAGTAAACCCTCCCCCACACCTATCTCATGCATTGTCCTCAATGTATGAATTAATGCATAAATGTATGAAAAAGAAGAAACGAAAGGAAAATATTACCTTACAGTGATGGTTCCGGTGGTGGCCTGATTGGTCCACGAAATGTGGCCCAATCTAATTTGCGTGGAGTTTGGAGGAACCCACCAGAAACCTCTCTAATATAACCCACTAAAATGATGTATATATAAATGATGTTTATTATGAATTTTACCCCGTCTAATTTTCAAATTAATTTCAGAGTCATTATTATCAACACCTCTGTCCCAAAATAGAGTATGAAAAGATGGAATGATTGATCTGAAATCAGGAAGGGCATGAACTACAATCGACTCAGGAAAATGACTGAAGTCAAGTAAAGGTTCAGGAGTCAAAATTTGTTCAGGAAGTGGGTCCAAATCAAGAAGTTAAAACTCAAGTCCACATTCATTTCCCCACAATGGAATGTGACTTTCTAAGATTGGTGATTCAAGTTCAAGAATGACAGGTATGGGAATCAAAACTGAATCTAAAATATTACTCAAATCAGGTAGCAAAATAGGAGCCAATATTGATTCAGAAATTTGAACTGGATCACAAATTTGAGACTCAAGGTCACATTTCTCATTGAGTTTAATTTCGTAAAAATGGGAACTTTTCAATTTGTCAATAGGACTTTCAAAAGTATGAAATTGGTCAAGTTCAATATGATGATCATAAAAGATTGGTGATTCAATTTACCGATGGATAGGCACAGGATCCAATGTGGACTCTAGAGAAGGATGGAAATCAGGTGAAGACACTAGAGTCATTATTGAATCAGGAAGTAGAATTGAATTACCAAGTTGAGATTCAAGATCATATTCATTCTCAAGTTCAATTTCAGGAAAGGGATAACTTGTCAAAATGTTAATGTGATTTTCAAAATTTGGAGTTTGGGCAAGTTCAAATTAGTGTGCTAAAATGGAATTTTGTTTTTCAAAATAAGATGATTCTTTGGCTCTAACAGAATGATTAGCGACATCTGAAATGGTCAAATGGTTAGAATGGAGGGTTTTGACCATTATATCTATGTCATGATTATGAGTAATTTGAGCTTGAGTCATGGCTTCAAGCAGCTTTTCATAG